>MU159116.1:65982-91307 GCA_015888305.1 Antheraea pernyi | reverse complement strand
CGCCTTGCACAAAGTGGGTATGGAGCCGTCGGTCATATTCCAGACACTTCAAAAGTTGGGTATCAGCCGTATGTTCGTGTTCGTGTTCGTATATCGTACTATCAACAGATACAACAACACTTCGTCTGCCGAAGACCAGAAAAGATCGGGGCAGCCACGTCCTGGTAGAACTACAAAGGCTCTTAATGCTGTCAAAGCCAGAATTCGTCGAAACCCCAATAGGAAGCAAAGAATCTTATCGCGAGAAATGAAGATTCTCCATAGGACTCTGTCTCGTATTATAAAACAAGACTTGAAGCTCGGTACTTATCGTCGATATACAGGACAAGCCCTAAATCAATCTTTACAATTAAAGAGAGTGGATCGATCAAAACGCCTTCTGTCGCGATACACCGGTGAAAGGCACAGAAATATCCTCTTTACCGATGAAAATATTTTCACGATTGACGAACACTACAATAAGCAAAATGGTAAAGTATACGCTCACAGTTCTAAAGAAGCTGCTCAAGTGGTCGGAAAGGTACAACGTGGTCATTATCCTGCGTCAGTGATGGTTTGGTGGGGCGTGTCTTATCAAGGAGTCATAAAACTACATTTTTGTGAAAAAGAATGAAAACTTCAGCCAAAGTGTATCAAGATACAGCTGTTCTTGGATCATGTTGTGAAACCTCTCAGCAATACACTTTAAAAAAATATACCGTGGAGAAGCAGAACTCTGCACCTGGTCACAAGACACGAACTACCCAAGCCTGGCTTGAAGCCAACGTTCCGGACTTTATAAGTGCTGAAGGCTGGCTTTCATCTAGCCCAGACCGCAACCCTATAGACTTCAAATTATGGTCACTTTAGAGGACATGGCCTGCTCTAAACGACACGGCGACATTGAGTCTCTTAAAAAACTTCACTCTAAAATAAAGTGTGTATTTTTCATAACCAATAATAACAAAATCTAACCAGTCTATAAAACATTTTGCTTCCTCAGGTGTCGGAAAAGGAAGGTTGCTTTTACATACACCTATGGATCTCAATGGTAGGCATTAATTTTATTTTCAAGTGCTTATCTTGGACCTTCCTTACGTATATATTCTGTCATTATATGGTAAACATCTTCTACGTTATTGCATATATCACAATTTGCATTCTTCGACTTCATTTGCATGTGTAATTGAACTTCGCCGCCATTTTGATTTAAACAATCATCAGCAGTGTATCGACTTCACGTACATTAAGGCACTCTTGTAATTAAAATGAATCAGTTTCAATTAAATGACGCATCCGAGGCTAATATTATTTTGGTAACGCCCATACTTTAAATAAAACATTACGTAATTCGTTAATGCATAATATTTATATCCATATAGTAAACAAATTAAAACACTTTTAAACTATACTACTTATAATCTATAAGTAGCCGAAGATAAAAGAGTTCAGTACATTTTTATTCTATATTAGTCTACCGAATTTCTTTAGTTTCTGCTCTATTAATAAGGTTTAGTATTTTATTAGGAAAAAAATTGGTAATAGTTTTATCCATAGCAGCAATGAGGCGAAGCGTTTATTTATATGTTTCTATTCGTCACACCAAGAGGAAAAAGGAGAAGAGGGCGCTCCAGAAAAAGATGGATAGGGTATATAAGAGAAATAACTTGTAGCAGGAATTGAATGGATAAGAAAAACTAAGAACAAAGAGGTCTGGAAAAAAACTGGAGGAGGTCCTTACCAAGGGGTTCCGATCAATGGTAATCCATGCAGCGTTTAAGAATCATTTTATTTAATGTTCAATATTATTGATAACATGTATAAGGAAAAATTCAGTGTGCGATTCAAAATGCATGTAATAGCAAAAGATCTTAGATCAAAAATATAAAGAAAAAACTTTGTACCACTTATTATGGACGTATTTCGACCACTAGTAATATTATGTATGCACTTATTTTTAGAAGTTTACACGTGGAACGGTATAATTCTAGGGAAATCTAAATGCAGAGATTAATCACGCTCGGGGAAGCGAAAAATGGATCTCTGTGCCACTGATTGAACATTAATCCCACAGGAACCTTACTAACGTATCTCATTTCTCCCAAAATCTTTAGGGGTAATTGTATAGCTAAAGATACCACAACCTATCCATAGATATCTGAATTAATTTAGTATATGCGGGTCCCAAATGGTTCGGGTAACCCTGATTAATCAGGGTTTTCATAAATTTATAATAACCGTAAAGAGGTTACGGAAGGCAGGGATATAATTTTTAATGGAATTAAAAAAATACATACATTTTATAAGACGTTAAGAATTTATTACCTTACCCGAGCATTTGATTGAATTATTGCAAAAACATCAGAAGTCATAATTTCTTTTGAGCTATTTGTATCAACTATTTATAAAGAGGACGTGACGTATCTGCGTTTAATGTATATTACAGGGAAGCTTTTAGCATCGTAATTTCGTTATTATTTGTCAATAACTTTTTTTCAACTAACGCCATTGGCTGATAGGTCGTTACAGCTTCACAAAACTAATGGAGCGAGCGGTTGTAAGTGTAGTTAGTTTTGTGTACATTATATAACAACAACTGGTATCACTTAGTCATAGTTTTATAAATTCATAGGTAATAGTTTTCAAGTCAGTCACGTTGTTACAGGTAATAGTTTCCAAGTGTACCGTGTAGTGAATAAATATAAAACTCACGTGGTATTGAAAGTAACGTGTATATACATGGGGAGCTCTAAATATTTCCGGAACGAGTAAGAAAAAAATACTATGACTGGTCAGAAAATAATTTATTATTTCTTAAAATATTCTCGCTTACTCTCTCTTGTATCCACGTTTTCATACGAATAAATCAATTTTGAAAACATTTATGTCACTCCTCTGTGGTGACCTCGGAAAATTGATATATAAAAACCAAAGATACCACAGTCAACGTATCGAAACCGTTCGCATAAAACACACACAAACAAACGCACACAGGTGAGAATTGTGCGCTCATTTTAAATAGTCTCTCGTCACTCGCGTTTTTGGACTTTTTGTACACTGTTTTGCAAAAAACAACTTTAAATAATTGGCATAAAGTTGAATTTGCAAAAACATAAGTTTATAGTATAACTATTTAGGTATATCGGTGAGTTTTTGGGGATGGTTTTGAGCATTACTTTTATTCGAGACTGTGCATCTTGGGTTTTTATATATGTATATATGCCTCGAAAATATGCTTTTTATACTCTTCAGAAGCCTCATGTGGTGTTGAAAATTATGACCGCCTAAATTATTCTTGATTTTTGAAAACAGGAAGAAGTTGTATGGTACACTACATATGCAGTATGACACATATTATCTACTTTTGTCTTTTTCAAAAATTCCTTTGCCTGTCTGGAATTTCCGTATGTAAATACACAATATTTAAAATGGCGCCAACATGCAAAAACAAGTGACTAACAGATGAAACAAACTGCTTTTTAGAGCCAAAGAGTTCCATTATCAAAGGTCGTAATTAGTTTTGAAACATTCCTAATGTATACGTCCAATTCCGGATTTTTTGCATCCCATGTATTATCTGTATTAATAAAATTGTAGTACTGTCTGTTTGTCCATTTTCTACAAATTTTTTGTTGTATGTAAAGTAAAGATGGGAGTTTTATGATTTTTACTTAGCATGCTCAGTGCGAAATGCTAATTTTATTTCGCGCGCGATAAATGTTGCTATAATAATACGTCCTAAGACCACTATACTAAATAAATACGGTTTATCATACTTTACCATTATAACGAACATTCAATACTATAACAACAATAGCATTCGAGTACAAATACGAATCGAGTTATTCTCTAGGTGGTAGAGCCATTATTACTGGTTTCAGCTCGACTCGGCTCGACCGCGGTAGTACCACCCTCTCACAGAAAACCGACGTGAAGTAACAGTTCTTGCATTGTTGCGTTTCGTTCGTAAACAAATTAAAACACTTTTAAACTATACTACTTATAATCTATAAGCAGGCGAAGATAAAAGAGTTCAGTACCTTTTTATTCTATATTAGTCTTCCGAATTTCTTTAGTTTAGTAGTTATTGGTAAAGTTTAGTTTTTTATTTTAAAAAAAATGGTAGTTTTATCCATAGCAGCGTCGAGGCGAAGCCTTTATATATAAGTTTCTATTCGTCACACCAAGAGGGAAAAGGAGAAGAGGGCGCGCCAGAAAAAGATGGATAGGGAATATAAGAGCAATAGCTTATAACAGGAATCGAATGGACATCAGGTGACCTACCGGTCCGTTTGCCTCCTATTATATAAAAAAAACACAAGTGTTTAACAATTAAATACAGTCCAATGTAGTTGATTTTCGTTTATGAAATTGACATATTCGACCAATCCAACTCAGTTAATGTCCTAAAAACCAGTATACCAGTAACTCATTTGTGCTAAATTTATCTAAAATCGAAATTCCTAGAATTTGGTCTTTAATACGTTACGTTGCAGAAGTATTGCTTATATAATTATTTCTGAAATTCATGTTATAGCAACTACTAATCTTCAATATTTGCTAATAAGGACACTGGTCACGATTATCACTTCAAAAAATAATATTAAATGTCTTTTTGTTTATGTATCTGGATTTAACTCGAACACGGTTTGTTTCTGTCATTCCTCAAATGATATACGATTAAGGGGTAATTAAGGATCTAAGTGAAATTTGATACACAAGAAATATATATCATTAAAAAATTGATAGCTTATATAAAACATCAATCATGATCATCAAATAAAGCTTTATAAAGTTTAGCCCGACTGGGTCGCAACCACCATGTACATGGTGAAAAAGCCCCTAATAGTGATTCGCTTCTGCGGGTCGCGTTTCGGGATCAGCCTGTGCATATCCAGCTCTTCGCAGGCCGGCATGACAGCGGCGACCAGCGATGGATATTACGTCACTGTCACTCGGTGGTCGCCATTGTTTTTGGATTGTACTGTGCTTACCATCAGGCATAGTGCAGTCATTTTGCCGTGCTACAATAAAAAAAAAAAAATATTAAATGAAATTTATAAGCAAAGAGTATATTTTATTTCATAACTAGCGGGCCCGGCAAACATTGTCTCGCCCTGATTATAAAAAAATACTTGACACATTATATAGCAAAACATACCGCGTGAATCACTGTATCTACTGGTGCAAACAGCATGAAAATCCATACAGCAGTTTTTGAGTTTATCGCGAACAGACAGACAGACAGACGCGATAGAGGACTTTATTTTATACTATGTAATGATAGATAGCCTAATAATTATTAATAAAACAAAGTATTCTAATAATGTTTTACATTAACAAAAAAAAACATAATTTCGCAAAATCTGTGTCTACTACTTGGTTTAAAGAAATGTATAAAGTAGAAAGTCATTTCAAAAACTTTTAAAAATACTAAAATTTTAGTAAAAATATATTACGAGATAAAAATAATCACTGGGTAATAAAACGAGTGCGGTGTCGCTGGAATAGCTACTTAATAATAATATTTCTTAAAATATTCTCGCTTACTCTCTCTTGTATGCACGTTTTCATACGAATAAATCAATTTTGAAAACATTTATGTCACTCCTCTGTGGTGACCTCGGAAAATTGATATATAAAAACCAAAGATACCACAGTCAACGTATCGAAACCGTTCGCATAAAACGACACACAGGTGAGAATTGTGCGCTCATTGCAAATAGTCTCTCGTCACTCGCGTTTTTGGACTTTTTGTACACTGTTTTGCAAAAACAACTTTAAATAATTGGCATAAAGTTGAATTTGCAAAAACATAAGTTTATAGTATAACTATTTAGGTATATCGGTGAGTTTTTGGGGATGGTTTTGAGCATTACTTTTATTCGAGACTGTGCATCTTGGGTTTTTATATATGTATATATGCCTCGAAAATATGCTTTTTATACTCTTCAAAAGCCTCATCTGGTGTTGAAAATTATGACCGCGTAAATTATTCTTGATTTTTGAAAACAGGAAGAAGTTGTATGGTACACTACATATGCAGGATGACACATATTATCTACTTTTGTCTTTTTCAAAAATTCCTTTGCCTGTCTGGAATTTCCTTATGTAAATACGCAATATTTAAAATGGCGCCAACATGCAAAAACAAGTGACTAATAGATGAAACAAACTGCATTTTAGAGCCAAAGAGTTCCATTATCAAAGGTCGTAATTAGTTTTTAAACATTCCTAATGTAATTGACCAATTCCGGATTTTTTTCATCCCATGTATTAATAAAATTATGGTACTGTCTGTTTATCTATTTTCTACAAATTTTGTGTTGTATGTCTATTAGTAAAGAGGGGGGTTTCACGATTTTTACTCAGCATGCTCAGTGCGAAATGCTAGTTTTATTTCGCGCGCGATAAGTTTTGCTATAATTATAACGTTCTAAGACCACTGTACTGAATAAATACGGTTTATCATACTTTACCATTATAACGACCATTCATTACTGTAACAACGATAGCATTTTCGAAAGAAACCCTGTTATATACGAATCGAGTTACACAAGTGTTCAACCAATGAAATACAGTCCAATATAGTTGATTTTCGTTTATAAAATTGACAGGTGATTATATTCGACCAATCACGGGAACTCATTTCTGCTAATTTTATCTAAAATCGAAATTCCTGGAATTTGATCTTTAAAAAGTTACGTAGCAAAATTATGAAATTCACGATATAGCAACTACTAATCTTCAGTATTTGCTAGTAAGGATACTTACTGGTCACGATTATCACTTCAAAAAATAATATTAAATGTCTTTTTGTTTATGTATCTGGATTTAACTTGAACACAGTTTGTTTTTGTCATTCCTCAAATTATATACGATTAACGAGTAATTAGGGATGTGGAGGTGGCAAACGAACAGGTGGGTCACCTGCTGTTAAGTGATCACCACCATCCATGCACACTAACAACCCCAGAGGAGTCGTAAGTGCGTTGCCATCTTTCGGGGGGAAGGGTTAGGGGAGGGAAAAGGAGAGGAGAGAGGAGAGGGGAGGGGAGATGGGTCTCCGGCGCTCTCACTGACCGAACGAAACGCAACAATGCAAGCACTGTTACTTCACGTTGGTTTTCTATGAGAGGGTGGTACTACCCCGGGCGAGCCGACCCATTCATGCTGAAACCAATAATAGTTTCAGCGTGGCTCTACCACCATTAGCTTATATAAAACATCAATCATGATCATCAAATCTATCAATTTAGTATGTTTACCATGTAACGCATGCTGTGATAGCTTTTAAAGACCAATGTATCTATAAATTATTCACATATAGCGTCATTTCATGTGTGGTACATTGGCCACTAGCTGTCCTTTAATAAATCAACAAATAAAGTTAAAAAAAAATTATAATCAAAGAGTATATTTTATTTCATAATATATAACCTAATAATTATCAATAAAACACAAAGTATTCTAATTTTGTTTTACATAAACAAAAAAAAAACATAATTTCGCAAAATCTTTGTTTGTCTACTACTTGGTTTAAAGAAATGTATAAAATAGAAAGTCCTATCAAAAACTTTTAAAAATACTAAAATTTTAGTAAAAATATATTACGAGATAAAAATAATCACTGGGTAATAAAACGATTGCGGTGTCGCTGGAACAGCTACTTAATAATAATATTTTAATTAACTGCCTGTTTACGCTAACGGTGTCGTAGTTATCATAAAATCTCAGAACGGGTTACCAATTCATCGACATATTCAAAGGATACGTGAAAGTAATAGTTCCGAGTCAATAGAAATAAAACTAATATTCTTTTTCTTATAGTGGCACAATATAACGGTAGTATAAAAATCAACGGCGTACACCGAGAGATTTATAACCCACAGGCAGCTGGATTAATACATTGTCCCCGTATATAAAATAAAATATTGTATTTTATATTCATTAGCATTTTTAGTTTATGTTTTTTTTTACATATGACCGCTATAGCTAGCCTTACACGTGTAAACTTTTTCTTTAAGGCATCTGGCAAAAACTTTTCTCAGAACGTCTATTTTAATAGAAAAATTCTCATGACACTCTAATTAAAAATGTTCGTCTCAAATTTATTTACTACAGTATCTTATTAACATTGTATTATTATATTAACGAGGGCCACTTTTGGAGTCACATTTGTTTATAGAGATTTACAATATCTTAATATAAAATTCGCCATATTTCTTCTTGGATTTAATATTAATCAACTAACTGAAACAAACTTTCCCTGTAACATAATCAATATGATGTAAGAACAGTTAAAACTTAACTACTATTTCAATTACTTAACATCTATTTCTATGTTCCGTATATATATACTAGTCTAAATACTTATCTTTAGTTTGGCGATTTCGCAACACGAGAAACTCGATGTCAGAACTTTAAGATGTATAATGTTTAAGATGTATATCAGTTACTATACAACCATTCAAACACACCTAACTTTATAATTTTAACCACACTAGTGTATTAGAGTAAAATTATGGAACTACTAACAAAACCAAAATATTTTAACTTCATATCAATGATTACAACAAAAAAACAAAATACCGATATAATATATAAAAAGCGTTTACGCACCGCACCACGTTCCTTTGATCCTATTAATGCAGTAAGAACCCGAGACGAGAAGGAGGAGCGTGATAAATGACTTGGGAGGTTAGATAAGCGAAGAACGTTTGCGGTTTGAACGGAGACTGACCAAAGCGAGAGTTGGCACTGTTACATCTCAAGAGAGCTTATTTAGCTAGTAAATCTCCTTTAATATTTCATTGAAACATTGCAATATTAGATATTATTCTTAAGTTATTATTTTACTGACGCATTTAATTCCCACATTTATTAAATTAATATGAAAATTTTAAGAGAAAAAATAAAATCCACTTCAAACAAATCTACTATAAAAAAAATTCACCCGAACGTCTTTGATCTATCTAGTTTAGTTTGTAATAAACAAAACAATCTTAATCACTGCATGCTTCCTATTAGACTTTGAAGAGTTTCTTGGCGTATCTTGACAATTCAGGGTTTAATGATATAAACCCACTTGAAAATATCCTCTTTATATTTAAAAAAATGAATTTTCCAAATCGATCTACAAATGACGAAATTTTAAGGTAACAAAAAAAAACCGAATTGAGAACGTCTTTCTTATTGAAGGCTGTTAAAAATTGTAATTGTACAAAAGAAAACCAACAAAATTAGAACTCCATTGATTAGTAATATTAGGAGGTAAAATGATTACGCCGATGTAGCTACAGATTTATTTATCAATCTGTATTATATCAAAAGGCATTTTGGATCAGATTAATGTATGTAGCGTACAGTAAATCAGTTATCAGAGGAATTGGCTGTCAATGGTTCTCTGATAGGACTAAGTGTTCACTTCAGTTCTTGTGGCACGCCGCGCCGCGTCGACGGAACGCTTTACCGACCGACTGTGTACACTCATGGCGTCATGGCAGACGATGCGCGCGCACACGGATCAATACGCCACCGTCGAGTTCACACCGCACGGTCTCCCTAAAACTGTGGGCCTATTTTTTGCGTTGCAGCCAAATCTCTTTATGGAATTTGAAATTTTTATCAAAATAATCGAGACAGAAGTGAAAAGTTAATACAATAGAATAACTGTGTTCTGTTTTGAATTATTGAATTAATTATATTGGGAATTATTTAAATTTGATAATTTGTCAATTGAAATATAATGTATAGTAATAACACACTGAGGTATATCTATGTACATACATACACACTGCACAGTAGACATATATAGCTCATATAGCTCGCTTGGTGACGATGACGCGAGTTCCACCATTTTTGTTCACTCCAAAAAAAGTGCTCAATAGAAGCTGTCACTTCAAAAAAATATTTTGTCATATGCTTTTTTGTCTATGTAACTTTTTTTTTACTCTGACTATTCTATTGACGTGGCAAGATCTTTACAGCTTCACCGGACTACTGTATATGTAACGTTAGGTGAAGTATAACTACGAAATCATGGTAATTAGAATATTCTAAGCCATAATAATATCGACTAATATAAGTAACACTATTCGAGTCCAACACGGTGTTATTTAGAGACAATATTCTTCAGCTACGACTATATTCAGGATTCGAATTTAGCAGGCTACCTCGAATAAACTGTAAATTGGTAAGCTTTGTACGCATGAGAAATGTGTTTACTATAAAATACCCAAATATAGATACGATTTCGTCTTATAAGAGCGATGTCGCATTACCATCTGAAAATTATATTATTACATATTTATATTAATGAATCTGTAGCTCTGTACATAAAATGGTTTCGAAGTTTTGTGATAGACATCCAATATAGAAAACACTCGTGAGAAATATAACATTGGGGAAGCTTCGGTTATAGATAGTTTTTTCTCTATTAAATGCTCTAGATTCTTCCATTGAAGAGGTTCTATCTATATTTTTGTACTATAAATATTGCTATCGAGTTTTATTGTTATCGTTTCTACGGTTATTTGACACTACAGTGGTATAGATTAATATTGTATTAGTTAAAGTTTAAAAGTACCTTAACAAGTATTAATAAATCTTATTAAACTAATATAAGTTCTGATAATTATTTTACCTGTGAGTTCAAAACTTAGAAGAATATGGCTTTTCGTCGGTTGCTAAATGTTAATAAAAAACATTTCATTCTGTAACTGCTAAGCCAAAACACTTTATTTAATGCGGAACGTCTTTGATCTATCTAGTTTAGTTTGTAATAAACAAAACAATCTTAATCACTGCATACTTCCTATTAGATTTTGAAGAGTTCCTTGGCGTATCTTGGCAATTCAGGGTTTAATGCTAATGATATAAACCCTCTTGAAAATATCCTCTTTATATTTAAAAAAATGAATTTTCCAAATGGGTCTACAAATAACGAAATTTTAAGGTAACAAAAAAAATACCGAATTGAGAACGTCTTTCTTATTGCAGGCTGTTAAAAATTGTAAGATACAAAAAAAAACCAACAAAATTAGAACTCCATTGATTAGTAATATTAGGAGGTAAAATGATTACGCCGATGTAGCTACAGATTTATTTATCAATCTGTATTATATCAAAAGGCATTTTGGATCAGATTAATGTCTGTAGCGTACAGTAAATCAGTTATCAGAGGAATTGGCTGTCAATGGTTCTCTGATAGGACTAAGTGTTCACTTCAGTTCTTGTGGCACGCCGCGCCGCGTCGACGGAACGCTTTACCGACCGACTGTGTACACTCATGGCGTCATGGCAGACGATGCGCGCGCACACGGATCAATACGCCACCGTCGAGTTCACACCGCACGGTCTCCCTAAGAGATTACCCATTACAACAGGAGATCTTCAAAAATATTGATAGAATTGACAGATTGACGTTCGTTCATCATTATCGTCATTTTATTTCATTACATTAATATTGTATTAGTTAAAGTTTAAAAGTACTTAAAATATATTAATAAATCTTATCAAACTAATAAAAGTTCTGTAATTTTCTTGTCTGTGAGTTCAGAACTTAAAGAACATGGCTTTTCGCCGGTTGCAAAATGTTAAAAAACATTTAATTCTGTAACTATTGTAATAAACAAAACAATCTTAATCACTGCATACTTCCTATTAGATTTTGAAGAGTTCCTTGGCGTATCTTGGCAATTCAGGGTTTAATGCTAATGATATAAACCCTCTTGAAAATATCCTCTTTATATTTAAAAAAATGAATTTTCCAAATGGGTCTACAAATAACGAAATTTTAAGGTAACAAAAAAAATACCGAATTGAGAACGTCTTTCTTATTGCAGGCTGTTAAAAATTGTAAGATACAAAAAAAAACCAACAAAATTAGAACTCCATTGATTAGTAATATTAGGAGGTAAAATGATTACGCCGATGTAGCTACAGATTTATTTATCAATCTGTATTATATCAAAAGGCATTTTGGATCAGATTAATGTATGTAGCGTACAGTAAATCAGTTATCAGAGGAATTGGCTGTCAATGGTTCTCTGATAGGACTAAGTGTTCACTTCAGTTCTTGTGGCACGCCGCGCCGCGTCGACGGAACGCTTTACCGACCGACTGTGTACACTCATGGCGTCATGGCAGACGATGCGCGCGCACACGGATCAATACGCCACCGTCGAGTTCACACCGCACGGTCTCCCTAAAACTGTGGGCCTATTTTTTGCGTTACAGCCAAATCTCTTTATGGAATTTGAAATTTTTATCAAAATAATCGAGACAGAAGTGAAAAGTTAATACAATAGAATAACTGTGTTCTGTTTTGAATTATTGAATTAATTATATTGGGAATTATTTAAATTTCATAATTTGTCAATTGAAATATAATGTATAGTAATAACACACTGAGGTATATCTATGTACATACATACACACTGCACAGTAGACATATATAGCTCATATAGCTCGCTTCGTGACGATGACGCGAGTTCCACCATTTTTGTTCACCCCAAAAAAGGTATATCTATGTACATACATACACACTGCACAGTAGACATATATAGCTCATATAGCTCGCTTGGTGACGATGACGCGAGTTCCACCATTTTTGTTCACTCCAAAAAAAGTGCTCAATAGAAGCTGTCACTTCAAAAAAATATTTTGTCATATGCTTTTTTGTCTATGTAACTTTTTTTTTACTCTGACTATTCTATTGACGTGGCAAGATCTTTACAGCTTCACCGGACTACTGTATATGTAACGTTAGGTGAAGTATAACTACGAAATCATGGTAATTAGAATATTCTAAGCCATAATAATATCGACTAATATAAGTAACACTATTCGAGTCCAACACGGTGTTATTTAGAGACAATATTCTTCAGCTACGACTATATTCAGGATTCGAATTTAGCAGGCTACCTCGAATAAACTGTAAATTGGTAAGCTTTGTACGCATGAGAAATGTGTTTACTATAAAATACCCAAATATAGATACGATTTCGTCTTATAAGAGCGATGTCGCATTACCATTTGAAAATGATATTATTGCATATTAAATTAATGAATCTGTAGCTCTGTACATAAAATGGTTTCGAAGTTTTGTGATAGACATCCAATATAGAAAACACTCGTGAGAAATATAACATTGGGGAAGCTTCGGTTATAGATAGTTTTTTCTCTATTAAATGCTCTAGATTCTTCCATTGAAGAGGTTCTATCTATATTTTTGTACTATAAATATTGCTATCGAGTTTTATTGTTATCGTTTCTACGGTTATTTGACACTACAGTGGTATAGATTAATATTGTATTAGTTAAAGTTTAAAAGTACCTTAACAAGTATTAATAAATCTTATTAAACTAATATAAGTTCTGATAATTATTTTACCTGTGAGTTCAAAACTTAGAAGAATATGGCTTTTCGTCGGTTGCTAAATGTTAATAAAAAACATTTCATTCTGTAACTGCTAAGCCAAAACACTTTATTTAATGCGAGTGTCCCGTATGCATAGTGCTGATTACTGTATCAACGACTACAATTGCTTCACAGCATAATATCATCACATCATATACAATGAAAGTATTCTAGAACATTCTACAGACGTTTAGCATGACATTAATACCACTTCAAAGGAGGTTAGTGCATTTTCGTTCTCCATGGTAGCCGTTATTTTTAAATTACAATATACTTTTCTCATCAGATACATAGCAATTATTTTCTCGTGCTTTGATAAAAAAACATAAATTGGTTTACAAAATTATACACACAACTATAATCATTCAGAGATAAGTACGTATTTAACAGCATTTAGTAACTCATTTAAATACAAATAATGATAAAATTCTGCTTAATAAGCATATACATAGAGATACTCGTTTATGGTCTGACCTCTTTAACGTTGGTACTGAAAATATTTCACGCGTGTTTTTTTTTCGAACTGTCTATGCTATTGCCCTAGTAAGATCTTAACAGCTTCACCGGACTACTAAGGCGAGCGCTTAAGGCACTCAGCTGATTATATTTGACAACTAGCTCAAGGGTGCACGGCACATCTCGGCTTGGGCTGTTGCCTGATACATGCCATTCGCGACCTATCTAAGCTCAGAACACGAAACCCGAGATTCTCGATACGGACAAAAGAAACACTCGCGTAAAAACACCAACTGACTGATGACGTCACGAACACGATATAAACAAACACGTATCGAGAAAACTAGAGCGCACGTCCGCTTGCTACGAACGCAACAATCGGACTCCGACTCCCAGGACCCCTCTACAGATCAAAATTTTGATTTATAAAAAGTTTTAGGAACTTTTTTTTCAGTAACTTTTAAACACTATTCAAAACATGAATTTATCACTGTCAGACAATTTTGTTATTAACATTTTTTTTTTCTATAGCAGCATATATATTTTATGCTGAAATGAATGTAATGAAAAGCATCACTGGTAAAGTACTGCGTTCAAGATACATTCTCAATCATAAAGCATGTCGTCGGGTAACGTTTAGTCTTTTTTTTCAATAAAATCGGTTTACTCTATCAAAAGTTATTGTAAATTTATTGACGACGCGACTTTACTACGAGAGAAAAGTGGATAAGTAAATGGACTTAATATACATTCAGATAATTTTATTAGGCACTGTTTTTTTACATTAGGTTCTACTCGGACGGAGTCGCGGGTAGAACTAGTATATAATAAGATTGAAAATTGAAGAATAACATAGTTAACGACGATGCCCATTTTAAAAATATAATAATAGATATAACTAGCGATGTGGTAACAAGAAAGACATGACAATAGTGAAGTTTATGCACGGTTAACAATGACAGACTATGTGGGCGACGCAAACGGGTTGACTGAACTCGTATGATATATTCTCAGGTATGAAAATCACAATATCACTTCCTACTTCTTTAAAATGTGGATTGTATACTCTTTTGACATAAAGACAACCTTTCTGAGAGCTTCCACTACAGTCTACTTTTGGAGGCTGAGCAAGGAGTTGTTATGCAAATTTTAAAAAGCATCTTTTCCTTTATTCGAATTTTAAATTTCCTTTGTATAAAATATTCCTTCATATAAAAGTAAAGTTATGAAGTTCGTACAAAACGTTCAGATGAGTTCACAATGGCCGAACTTAAATTCGACAACTTGGAAGCAAGGCAAGAAATATTAGTCCCAAGGTTGTGATAAGCACATGTGTATGTTTTTGTGATTTAAAACAGTCTCTAAGTTGGAGAGCATCGTGTGTAGTATGGCCGAGCGCACACATGTTGTCGCAGTTAAATATAACCAACGGTTCAACGCACGAGGGGGTATAGCGTCCGCTTAACCTAGACTACTGTTTTATGTATGCATTTTATTGAAAGCTGATCATGCATGATATAACACAATCTTATTTATTTATTTAATTATAACTGTGTTTTGTGAAGAGACTGATATGTGTCTATCGTTGTTTTGAAATGATTTTGTTTAGTTGAGAAAATGTCGCATGTTTTATGTTTTATCTTATATACGTATAATAAGATAGTAAATCTAACGTGTCTGTACTTCATTACATAGTATAAAATAAAGTCCCCTACCGCGTCTGTCCGTCTGTTTGTTCGCGATAAACTCAAAAACTACTGAACGGATATTCATGCGGTTAACATCAGTGAATAAAGTAATTCATTAAGAACGTTACGAATGGTATATAATTTATCAAGGATTTTTAATCAGGGCAGGACGTCTGCCGGGCCCGCTAGTTTTATATAAAACTAGCCGACCCGTGCCCACTTCGTTGGGCGGTAATACGTAAGCGTGGAATGGTTATTTTGCGTTAAAACGCAGCGGAAGCTCTGAAAAGAAAAAAAATACCCCGATTTCGCAACATTCTTTATTGCTGCTCCGCTCCTATGGATCTTACTAAGCTAACTATTCATACATATATGAGTTGTTGAAACATATATGTGTACCAGGCATACATACCTCAACAACTCTTATATATATTTCGTATCGGATAATTTTCGAAACTATTTCAGTTTGATAAGGGAAAAAATAAAACCCTTCCACTTGCATGTGTAAGCGTGTATGCGTGCACGTGTGTGGAGGTGATATGTGTAATGTCGTCGTAGTGATGTAAGATTTTGTGTCACTGTATCGCGCGAGCAGCGCACCTAAGGGCTCCACGCCGAGGGAACGGACCTAGGCTTGAGCCGCTGCCGAGGGAGGCCTAATCTGGTTCTTTTCACGCGTGTCTTTTGTACATTATACAAGAGTGGAAACGACTGTGAAAACAAATTTCCTAAACATAAACGAGGTAATGCCTATTATAATATTAATAAAATAGATTCCCTCAATTATATTTGACTATATTTTGCTTGAAACTTCGCTGTATGTATACATGTAACATATTATCATTAACCTTCTATACATATAATAAGAATGTAAATCGATGTGTCTGTATTATTTAGATTTTTGGAAACTTCGCTGTATGTATACATGTAACATATTATCATTAACCTTCTATACATATAATAAGAATGTAAATCGATGTGTCTGTATTATTTAGATTTTTGTGAAAATAATTGTTACAGGTATCTAAGAATAAGTGATAAAAGCATTAGTTTGAACAAGCATCACTGGTAAAGTACTGCGTTCAAGATACATTCTCAATCATAAAGCATGTCGTCGGGTAACGTTTAGTCTTTTTTTTCAATAAAATCGGTTTACTCTATCAAAAGTTATTGTAAATTTATTGACGACGCGACTTTACTACGAGAGAAAAGTGGATAAGTAAATGGACTTAATATACATTCAGATAATTTTATTAGGCACTGTTTTTTTACATTAGGTTCTACTCGGACGGAGTCGCGGGTAGAACTAGTATATAATAAGATTGAAAATTGAAGAATAACATAGTTAACGACGATGCCCATTTTAAAAATATAATAATAGATATAACTAGCGATGTGGTAACAAGAAAGACATGACAATAGTGAAGTTTATGCACGGTTAACAATGACAGACTATGTGGGCGACGCAAACGGGTTGACTGAACTCGTATGATATATTCTCAGGTATGAAAATCACAATATCACTTCCTACTTCTTGTGTTACTTAAATCTAGAATAATTCTATTACAATTCCACACGTCCGATTTTAATTATCGTGACACTAATTTAGGTCCACTTTAAATCAAGAATCAAATCAAATTAGAAACGTTATTGCACGACGCCACTATTTCTTAAGATGGTGTCTCGCGTCGTATGGCGTGACACCGGCTTATCTAGTTACTTCTATCAGTGCTTATATGAATAAACATGTGGAATGCTTAGAAGTTATGAACAGTTTAATCTAATCTAAATTACTCAATAATTGAGAATAATCCATATTAACAATAATTAAATAGAAGTGCATTAACAACACATTGCCTATATTGATTAACATAGAAAATAATAGATGGCGGTGTTAGCAAACACCTATGATAATACGAATCTTTGTAGGATTCTGTAATAAAAATATGCGTTACTATTCATGTGTTTATTCAACTGCTGAATGCTCCAACTTCTGGATACTCCCACTGACATATATTTTGAAAATAAAAACATTTTGTGGTTTTATGAAACCACGACGTGACACTTTTTTTGGACTGTAAGCATTTAACTGAAAATTTTTACCCGCACCCATCGATATACAAGAACTCAAAATGCACACTTAACGTCTCGCAGCCAGCACAAAAAAATGAATGAATAATTGTAAATTATGCAGCCATTTCAAATAGTATCGCGTCGCTTGTGTCCTTGTAAAAACAACTTTAAATCATTCAATTGAGGTTGATTTTCCAAAGTCATAAGTATATCGCTTAACTCTAACCACGTATGTATGTATATTGGGGAGTTTTTGCGGCCGGTTTAGAGCGCTACTTTTATCTGAGACTGTGCGTCTTGGGTTTTTATATGTCAATGCTCGCACCATAAAAACGAATCTATTGACACCTTATTTATCAAAATCAGATGAATGCTTTAGGCACTATGGAGGAACATATATAAATACATACATACGTCGCCTGTTTTTTTTTCGAACTGACTATGCTATTGACCTAGCAAGGTCTTAACAGCTTCACCGGACTACAATACGTGGACTGCTAAAATCATAACCCTTCCTTATTGCTTCGCCGTAGTCGCATAAAATACATTTCAATCATTTTTTAAATTGTCTGTCTGTCTATCTGTCTGTTTGTTAGAATACGCATCACTGCTAAAATACTGCGTTCACGATAAAATCTCACAAAGAAAATCATAAAGGATATCCTCGAGTAACATTTGATCTTTGTGTCATTAAAATCGGTTCACTCTATCAAAAGTTATTGTAATTTTAATGACGACGCGACTTAAGTACGAGAGAAAAGTAGATTAGTTAATGGACTTAATACGTTCAGATGATTTTATTAGTTACTGTTTTTTACATTAGGTTAGACGCCGACGAAGTCGCGGGCACAGTTAGTGAATAAAGTTTTTTATATATATATATATATCATAGGTGGCAAACGAACAAGTGGGTCACCTGATGTAAGTGAACACCACCGTCCATAGATACCAGCAACACCAGTGGAGTCGCAAGTGCGTTGCCATTCTGTGTTGGGGAAGAAAGAGCGAGGAAGAACGAAGTCGCGGGCACAGTTAGTGAATAAAGTTTTTTATATATATATATATATCATAGGTGGCAAACGAACAAGTGGGTCACCTGATGTAAGTGAACACCACCGTCCATAGATACCAGCAACACCAGTGGAGTCGCAAGTGCGTTGCCAGCCTGTGCTGGGGGAAGGAAGAAGGAGGTAGAGGAAAGGGAGAAGAGGAAGGGGAAGGGAGGTGGGCCTCCGGCGCTCTCACTGACCGAACGAAACGCAATAATGCAAGCATTGTTACTTCACGTCGGTTTTCTGTGGGTCGGGTGGTACTACCCCGAGTAGGGCGAGTCGACCTATTCATGCTGAAACCAGTAATAGCTTCAGCGTGACTCTATAACCTAATAATAAGATTACACATTTAACTACACCCAATATAATGCTTAGCAATTTTATAAGAGAGATTTACTATCGCTCGTATAGTCTGATGATTGTAAGATTCATTCATATATTTGATAGTTTGATTGCTTCCTGAATATCTAACGATTTCTTTAAAACAAGTGACGAAAATACCAAACATAAATATTCGAAAATCACGTTATTGTTTTATCTATTTATTTCGTAGAGGACATGAATATTTATTCAAAGTAATCAAACCGAATAGATTATTTAAGCGTTCGGTCTAAGTATGTTTACAAGATGCTGTTATCGCGTGCTTGTGGGCAAGGCTGAGTCAAAACAATGATCTTATTATCTAACTGTCTGTAGTACAAACCAATTAGCGACAAGCCCTACCAAGTACCGTGTTTTTATAGTCCCCCAGAATTATTTTTATTGAAGTTATAATTCTTTTGGCGCGTTAGGGAAAAATGATGAAAGTAAAAATTTACGATACGCGCGCACACCGTCACGAAAAACCGACACCCTGAAGTTAGCTATAGTCAATATTTTGTTTCTTCGTATTTGTTGTTTGTATTTCTTTGTATTAAACCTTTCAATGTATTAAATACCTTTTTTGTATTGTTAGTGTCGTTTTCTACAAACGTAGAATAAGGCGAAAGATAAAATTTTTGAAAAGATTTTTAGTTTGTTTTGCCAAAGAAGTATAACTTCTAACGAGTGTGCATACCTTGCACACACACTTTTTTTTACATTGTAAGTTTTTTATTATTTTATAAATGACCATGTAGTCTAAGATGGTAAGCACGCTAAACCTAGAGGAACTGGCTCTTAAATGCAGTTGCCGGAGCACACTAACATGTGCTTGGCAACAAGTTCTCAAGGGTGTAAGGGGTGTCGAATAACATCATAAGACTTGAGACACCCAAGCCAACCTCACCTGCACGTGGTGCACCCTGCTGAATAACGAACGAGGCAATGGCGAAAGCGGGGTGGTAGGGTCGCAACCACCATGTATATGGCGAAAAAGCCCGTCATAGTAGACTTCGATGTTATTCGACACCCCTTACACGTTTTGTAATTTAGCCACAATCTCACCCGATATTACGATGTATTCTAAGATGGTAAACACATTAAGCCTAAACGGCGACTGGCTCTCAAGTGCCGCTGTCAGAAAACACAGCTATAGTTGCTTGGCAAAAATGTTAAACTAACTGGCAGTTCGACTAGTAGTCAGGTCGACTTAGAAAAAAAAACATACTACCATGTTATGGTTTCGTCATACTGTTTTCCTTCACCAATACCTCCGAAATGTTCGCAAAGATTGGAATATACGCCAATCAACGTGGTGTCTGAACACGATAAATGAGCCGTTTTATATTATTAAGCAGTTACAATTTTGTATTGGGAGTTTTGACGGGCTCTTGGAATATTATCTATTAGACTTTACATTTTATTCATAACCTTGTGCTATTTCGCTCTACATTATGTAATATTGGTGGTGTTTTACATAATATGGTTTGGTTATTGGGTACAAGTGGATCGGAAATAACACCACGGAGGACGGATTCTGACTTGCCACAAAAACTCGCTGGAAAGTTCTAACAAGAGGGCGACCATCTAGTTATTTCAATTGAAATGATCGCAAGAAACTTGTAATATCGTCACCTACTCGGTAATGGCAGTAATAATCTACTAGAAGATTGGTTGCTAAAAAGAAATTATATTGATTCTCCCGTTCTTCATTGAAAAGTTCTCACTAAACGTCGTATATTCCAGTTGTAAAATCCCGCTATTGAGCCAATGCAAATGCAACAAAGACGAAATGAGAACAGAAGCATCGCGTACGCGTTTATGTGTCATTGCAAAACGTCTGAGAGACGCCTTGTGTTCTCAATACGCATTACATTTACATAACTGCTCAAGATTCGACCTTAAGCGTGGATTGTTATATGCAAATAGGAAAGAATTGATAAAAATAAAAATTCATTGAAACTAGACTATTATACAAAATTTACAGAAAAGAATTTGCTTAATGAAAAACAATAGATTAGCCATTCATTAATAAAATATCGCTCGTATTACATTTCACTACAGACCTTTAAAGAAATTTGATATGCAGTAATGAAATCATTTTAAAAGGCTTTCTTTGGTGTTTTACATAATATGGTTTGGTTATTGGGTACAAGTGGATCGGAAATAACACCACGGAGGACGGATTCTGACTTGCCACAAAAACTCGCTGGAAAGTTCTAACAAGAGGGCGACCATCTAGTTATTTCAATTGAAATGATCGCAAGAAACTTGTAATATCGTCACCTACTCGGTAATGGCAGTAATAATCTACTAGAAGATTGGTTGCTAAAAAGAAATTATATTGATTCTCCCGTTCTTCATTGAAAAGTTCTCACTAAACGTCGTATATTCCAGTTGTAAAATCCCGCTATTGAGCCAATGCAAATGCAACAAAGACGAAATGAGAACAGAAGCATCGCGTACGCGTTTATGTGTCATTGCAAAACGTCTGAGAGACGCCTTGTGTTCTCAATACGCATTACATTTACATAACTGCTCAAGATTCGACCTTAAGCGTGGATTGTTATATGCAAATAGGAAAGAATTGATAAAAATAAAAATTCATTGAAACTAGACTATTATACAAAATTTACAAAAAAGAATTTGCGTAATGAAAAACAATAGATTAGGCATTCATTAATAAAATATCGGTCGTATTACATTTCACTTCAGACCTTTAAAGAAATTTGATATGCAGTAATGAAATCATTTTAAAAGGCTTTCTTTTACCTCGATTGCGATACCTCGAAAGTTCACTTGAAAGACTGCATATTTGGAAGTAGCACGCCACGTTGTAAATGACAAAATGTCTTGAATATTGTGAAAGTTGAAAATATTTACTGGAAGGTCAAAGAGTCATGTTAACGCATAAATCACATACGTTTAATATACAATTTAATAATGTGTTACTGTCTATAGATGAAATAAAAATATTGAGTATATAGTTTAAAATTATATCTTTTAAACACTTAAAAGGATACTAATTAATTAAAATAGAATTAGGATCAAGGTAAAGAAAGCTGCTGTTGAATTTTCATACGTAACTCTCGGTATTACAGTTGGTATTGCGGGGTGGTAAGGTTTTACAGCCTGACTGGGTCGCAACCACCATGTATATGGCGCAAAAGCCCGACATAGTGATTCGCTTTTGCGGGTCGCGTTTCGGGATCAGCCTGTGCATATCCAGCTTTTCGCAAGCCGGCATGACAGCGACGACCGGCGATGGATACTGTGTCACTCGGTGGTCGCCATTGTTTTTGGATTGTACTGTGCTTACCCATCAGGCATAGTGCTGTCATTTTGCCGTGCTACAATAAAAACAAAAAATAAGTTAACTTGCCTCTATTTTTATTCGCATGTATTCTGTATAATTAAAATGTCTATTTATCCCTAAATTACTTTTTTCAATCATCGTATATTATGAGCGTAACTCATCATGACATAGCTCATTACCGAGCTGAATTCCCTTTGCAAAGTTTCCTAAATTGTCGGTTATATCTTAATGGTTTCAGTTCTTGAAACATCATTTAGGTATGAGAAAGTTCACGTGATAAACTGTGGTATTAAATAGGGCATATAAAGTAGGGTAAGGGTAAATAAATGTATCAAGTGTAAATATTATAACAAGTAATGATTATAATATCATTATTTTATACTTACAAAGGAGGTTTGTGTTTTTGGAATTTGATAAATTTTAAATAAAGAACAACTAGTTGGGTGTTAGGGTACGGACACTAATGCTACTCCCATACCTGCGTGATAACCATGAACTTTGAGCTATGGTCGCAATAAATGCTGTGTAAAGACACATTATCGTTAACAAACAACTCAATTAGATAACTGGGCCCGTGGTTATTACACATATCAAAGGAGGTAACGCTAATTTTGAGTTATTTTTTAAACTAATTACGTATAGAGTCGATGCAGTCAGGAATGGCAATAAACACTTCGTAGATACTGTCACTATTTATTGGGCAGAGCTTCGCCTTATAATACTTTGTACATAATAATGCGTAGATATCACAGACATCTTGCCTTTTAAAGGCCGATCTATGCAAGTCAAAGAGATTACTATTTACAATTCCGCAAAATAATTTAAGTAACACAAAAATAATAAAGTATGAACAAATTAATGTTATTTAAGCTATACAACAATTTTATATAATTATCCTTGTTTATGTATCTCTAATGTGTTTACTAATCTGTTTCGACATGTAGATCAGCGACATCTTGCATTTCATAGGCCGAACTATGAAGTCAAAGAATATACTATTTATTCATAATGATCAAACTAATGATTCAATTCTATATAATGATATCAATTCTTATTTACGTCTTATTAAAATCTATATAATAATAATAATTCTTATTTATGTTTAATATGGTGGCGCTAGTGTCAATGTGTCTCTCTAATATGGTGGCGCTAATATCAATGTTCCGGTCGTGTTGTAGTCTGGTCTCTTGAATGTGATGCGGCACCGGAGGTGGTTGATAACATATTATTGGAATGAAAACGGTGTGGTAACGTTTTCTTTATCGCAACTATTTTTGAGATTTGTTTTTAGCGCGGCAACAAGCCGAAACTTCATTACACAAATATATGAGTGGTATAAGTCTAACATGCACCATATTAGCACATGGATATGTAGCCAGCCAGATTAGATAGCTTATTATTTTTGGAAACTAAAAGAGGTGTCAAGATTTGCACCCTTTTTCAACCATCATACACTTGGTAATACCCGTCAGGGTGACCTTTTTCGGATTATTTTGTTTCGAGATAAGCCAGTGTATACATATATTCTAGTAGGAGCGATTTGCAAGCTAGTATGACAGCGATGGCCAATATAGCGTCATATTGCCGTTCTCTTACTGATCGGCATTGTTCTTGGATAGCACATTACATCAGACACATAAATAACAATTAGATACTACTATAGAACAAATGCAGTTTTTTTAATTTATTTAATTATTTTTAAGGGATTCAAGTATATTGGTTTCTTTTTAATTGTAATTGTTAATGTTAATTGCACTTCATTTGATTGTTAAGTACAAGAAATATAAATATTTTTAGTTATTATATAGCTGAATATATGTGCATTGTTGGATCCAATAAGAATATCGTTAAAGATGAGGTAGTGTAGACGTTATTGTATACATACATAATAGATTTATTACCAAGGATATATATGGTGATTGCAGTTTTATACCTTAGCCTTCTCTTTATATTAATGACTGTGCTCAAATCAACCTGACATTTATGTTTTAACATCTTGTTCAACACTAGATTATGTAATTTAAATAATCTTATACTAAAAGCATAAAGTTCAATAATAAAATAACTAATTAGTAAGGTTTTTTCAGACGAGCCCGCATCGCCGAATCGTCGTGTACACAAAGAGGAGGTTCACACGGCCTTGCGAACGTGCTTTGCGCTGCGAGCTAGCAGAAGGTTGACTAACACGGAAATACGTAACAAAGTGCTACCTACGAGTTTTAAGAATTAAATAGTCACGGCGATGATATTCAAATAATTCTTGTATTTTATATTATAATTATACAACCAGCTGCTGCACGCGACTTCGTCCACGTGGAATAGATACTTTGGGCTAAAGCTAACACGCAGTAGAAGCTCAGAAACGATTTTGAGACATTCGTCATTGGTGCTCCGCTCCTATTGGTCTTAGCGTTATGATATTTAGCCTACAGTCTTCCTCGATAAATGAGTTATATAACCTTCAATCAACAATAACTAGATAAAGGGTCACGTACAAATCGAAGCTAAAAGCCGTCGGCGTAAATATATACTTATGTGTAGCTATTTGTTTACTAAGAAAAGGAGAAAAAAAGTTTTAAAACTGTTTTAAGTTCAACCTAATTACAACCATAACACCTTGTAATAAAGTCACAAATGTTCAAAATAATATATAATACTTACGATAAAACGAGCAAAGTAATAAATTACTCCCCTCACAAATGAAAAGATAACATAAACTACATTTAGTGTGAATTCAACCTTAACACGTAATGAATAAAGTACGTTTTCCCGTTATTGTGCGTGTTTGTGTCTGACGAGCCCACAGGTTTAAAATCGGTAATTTTGTTCAAAATTTGATATTATTAGTTAATTTAAAGCTTAAAATATAACTTATTCAACATGTATTTAGCGAAAGTAAGAAACTCCGACCGTTAAATTGCTTTTTCGGGTATTATTTTTGCATCTTGTGGATACACTGCGGCATGTGAAACGGGCTT
>MU159116.1:50821-65662 GCA_015888305.1 Antheraea pernyi | reverse complement strand
GAAACGCAACAATGCAAGCACTGTTACTTCACGTCGGTTTTCTATGAGAGGGTGGTACTACCCCGGGCGAGCCGACCCATTCATGCTGAAACCAATAATAGTTTCAGCGTGGCTCTACCACCATTCAATGCTAAAGTACTGGCTTCACAATAATATAATACAATACAACAAAATAAAACCACACCATCATAAAGCATATCTTCGAGAATACCTTAGTCTTTGTTTCATTAAAATCGGTCCACTCTATCAAAAGTTATTACAATTTGAATGACGGCTCGAGTTAAGTACGAGAGATGATAACGCGTGATCATATACACAGACAGACAGATATCTCTGAAAATGACTGAAACGTATTTCATTACTTATTCCTAGATACCTGCAACAATTTTTTTCACGAAAACCGATAAAGCACAGACACGTTAAATTTACATTCTTATTATATGTATCCACTGTATAGTATTTATAGAATTATATATTCTTTGTTACTAAAGTGAGAAATCTGCGGTTGGTATCACTGCCACATATATTTCAGCAGTAAAACAGTAGTGCTCGCAGCTGACAATTCACTTGTGGTTCGAAGGATGTGATTGGTAGCCTAGAAGGATATGATACTTTTACAAACTTCTTTAAAAGTTTTGAACCAATTGTGGAATTTTACGATTTCTACGTTTCAACGCAAACCTGGGGAGTAGTTATCCATTATGTCTGGTCTTTCAACTCCACAGTTAAGTTCCTATAAAGGTTGGTTGTTCAGTTATGTGTATAACGGCCTTAATAATAAGTTGCATACTTCTTTGCTACTTTGTAACAATAAATCAGTATGATATATGTATCCAGAGATATAAATTAAGCAGCATATTAAAAAAATCACTATTTTTCAATATGTCCTGATTAATTCGATCTTACATATGAAAGATTGCTATGTATATTATTTTTTTTTATTAATTAAAATTTGTTTAAATGATGACCTTTTAATAACATCCTAAAGTAATTCTGATAACAGTTTCGTTGGTGACGTTAGATTCGACCTCGAAACCAATCATAATAGCAATGTTTTAAAATGAATTGTAAGGTTAAAATAAACATTTAATAGTGGGAAACTAATATTTACTAAATAATTAGACAAAATACAGACCAAAAGATATCTCCACTAGCTTCGAACTGCGGTAACTAATAAATCATACATATATCATATTCTGTCATTGATATATAAAAACCCAAGATGCACAGCCTCGAATAAAAAAGTAACGCTCAAAACCGTCGTACAAAAAGCTGTTCCCGAGACATAGATCAAATCTACAATAACGCGAGAGAAATATCGAGCGAAGGACAGTTTTTAATACTTTTGAATTACTATCAACATCATTAGGTGAGTTTAAAGAAATGTGGCATAAAACACGACTATTACGTATAGAGCTGACCATGCGTCTGATTTGGTACGGCATCACGGTACCTAGCTGACATATACGTTCAAAGTTCGCCGCTTCTCGGTAATGCTCGTATCATCGGGTAGCCAATACGCCCTGGGCTCCCGATAACTCGTACCGCTACACACCGTTCACCCACACTATTATTTCGTTATCATAATGTTAATCTATAATCATCTTTAATATATAGACTATAAAACGAAGAAGAAGTTTTCGAATCTGCGTGATAGTGTCCCAGAGATAATGCATTCCAATTTCCAACAAACAATCTTATTATAGATACAATATGACTTATGTCTATGGTAACTTCCATAGTTTTTTGCAAAATATTTTGTTTCATTCGAGTTTAATTATAATATTTAAAGATGAAATTTATTGATAACCTTATTGTAATGTAACGTGTTCTTTGGATATTACGCGTATCTGCAAAAAAAGTAACGCTCAAAACCGTCCCCGTTATACTATAAACTTATGTTTATGCAAATTCAACCTTACGCGAATTATTTACAGTTGTTTTTACAAAACAGTGTACAAAAAGGCCAAAGACGCGAGTGACGAGAGACTATTTGAAATGAGCTCAGAATTCAGCAATCTTTTCTCTCAATTCTGTCAAAAAAGTATCACGAATACATACACATACCGCATGCATATGTGGTTTATATTTACAAAATACATACAAATTGACGTGTTCCGAATTGAAGGAAAATAAATAGAATTGTAAATTTATTATTGTTTTTTTTTATTAATTCTACTACTATTAGAATCTATGGTCTATGGATATATTATTGGATAGATATAATAAAGCAGAATGTATACATACAGTTATTTTAAGTTAGTCTTGAATGGATTGAGCATCGGAAACAATAAAAATATTTTGTTTTGAGATTTTATGAATTAATTATTTATTTTTTATTAATTAAACTATAGATAATGAAAACATTTATTTAATTTAATGTGACTTTTTCTAAGTTCTTAATAAATTATAAATTCATTTGCCTTTCAGATCTACATTCTACCGCATATTATGTAAAGGTCAATGATAAAATCTACAGACATCTTTAAATCTTTGAATACATCATCGACTATTGAAATGTAAATAAGCTCTTTTAATATTAAAATATCTATACGTTAACAAAACTCGAGTACAATTAGAGTCTCACGTCGATCTTTAGAATAGCTTAGATACTTTCGATATCTTATCGCTCAATAGTTTATGCAACGATAGCCAGTACCTATTAAAGTGCAATGAACTATAACATACATATAGCTGAAACCAGATTAGGCCCTCTCGGCAGCGGCTCAAGCCTCAGAATTCAGTAATCTTTTCTCTCAATTCTGTCAAAAAAGTATCACGAATACATACACATACCGCATGCATATGTGGTTTATATTTACAAAATACATACAAATTGACGTGTTCCGAATTGAAGGAAAATAAATAGAATTACCATTTGCAACTATATTTATTATACTTGTAAATTTATTATTGTTTTTTTTTTATTAATTCTACTACTATTAGAATCTATGGTCTATGGATATATTATTGGACAGATATAATAAAGCAGAATGTATACAGTACAGTTATTTTAAGTTAGTCTTTAATGGATTGAGCATCGGAAACAATAAAAATATTTTGTTTTGAGATTTTATGAATTAATAATCTTTATTAATTAAACTATAGATAATGAAAATATTTATTTAATTTAATGTGACTTTTTCTAGTGAATATAATGTAATAATTCATTGTATTATTAATATGCGTGTGGTCGCAAAGGGACGAGATCTTCATTTAGGAAGAGTTCTACTTCTTATAGAAAACTAAAAAGAGTAACAAAAATAATTCAATAAAATCTAATTTATATTTTTTAAGAAAAAACTTGGGTATTGTTTTTTTTTAAATGTTGAATAAGTACTACCCGTCCTTATCTTTTTCGGTTATAAATGTAACTAGTTTCATAGACAAAAAAATAATTTTTATTTCTAGCAGGTTTTTTTATGTCATTGTAGGCAAACGGACAGATGGTTCACCTGATGTTCAGTTATCACCACCGTCCATAGACACTTGCAACACCAGGGGAGTCGCAAGTCGTTGCCAGCCTGTGTTGGGGGAGGTAGGAAGG
This sequence comes from Antheraea pernyi, assembly GCA_015888305.1. Taxonomy (NCBI): domain Eukaryota; kingdom Metazoa; phylum Arthropoda; class Insecta; order Lepidoptera; family Saturniidae; genus Antheraea; species Antheraea pernyi. Next base: position 62,115 of record MU159116.1, on the reverse strand, counting down.
GAAGGGGTAAAGGAGAGGAGGAAGGGGAAGGGAGTTGGGGCTCCGGCGCTCTCACTGACCGAACGAAACCCAACAATGCAAGCACTGTTACTTCACGTCGGTTTTCTGTGAGAGGGTGGTACTACCACGGGTGAGCCGACCCATTCATGCTGAAACCAGTAATAGCTTCAGCGTGGCTCTACCACCTACCAAGGTATAATATAGGATTTACAAATAAACATCTTTTCTCCAAAATTCCGTAAAAAGAGGATACCCCTTTACATGATAATATATTTCACAATTTAAACTACTTATTAAACCGGAATCCATTTATCTCTCCGGTATTGTTTTAATTACTATTTCTCAGTAGTTTCAGATTAAATTACAAACGTAATCACAAATTGATTTCTGACATAGCCAGTACTGGTTTTGTCTCTTTCGACTTTTAAAAGAAGGCACCGTTTTTGAACTTTACATAACGTACGATTTTCTTAATCCCTCTTATACGTCACGAATCCAGACTCGAAGTGGAAGTTAACGTCTTTACGTTATACTTCCTCCGACTGGTGTTAGTTCAAACCTTTTTAAGAAGTTTGGATAAGTGGCTATTTAGTATCTATTTAGTAGGTACTATCTGTGCCCGCGACTCCGTTCGCGTGGAACCTAATTTAAAAAAAACATTGACTAATAAAATCATCTGACTGTATTAAGTTCCTTATCTACTTTTCTCTCGTACTTAAGTCGCGTCGTCTTTAAAATTACAATAACTTTTGATAGAGTGAACCGATTTTAATGAAATTAAGACTAAATGTTAATCGTTCTTTTATCGTGAACACAGTCCTTTAGCAGTGATGCATCTTCAAACAAACTAACAGACAGACACATTTCTAAAAATGATTGAAATGTATTTTATTACTTATTCCAAGTCACATGCAACATTTTCTTTTCAAAATGTCTAAAAAGTACAGACGCGTTAGATTTTTTTTTTCTCGAACTGACTACGCTATTGACCTGGCAGGGTCTTCACAGCTTCACCGGACTACACGTTAGATTTACATTCTTATCATGTGTATAGATAATGTTTTTAATGTCTTTAAAGTTCATTAGGTGAAAAAAAACGCGAGGCTAGTAATATCTCTAGAAAAATTCTGATCTGATAGAACAATGTTCTAGAAACCTTGAAAATCTTTTATGAAAAAAAAAATGTTTTTATTCTCCGAAATTTTCAAACAGAGCCTATAATAAGATAATAAAACTAAAATTGGCGCTTGACTTAGCAGTACAAAAGGCACCTTTAAAAGATTCATTGTTGGGCAAATGTCTCTTCCGACGAAAGACAGCATTATTTTATAAATATACATTTTTTTTTCGAACGCTTTTGACCTATCAAGGTCTTAACAGCTTCACCGGACTACTTAAATTTACAGTTATAGTACAGAAGTATCGTTAATTTCTTTAATCAACAATAACCCCAGAAATTACGTTTCTATCAATGTAAACGGATGTGCAATTTCTGCATTTGGTTCAAAAGAATCTTTAGTGTTTAGAAAATAGATTTTACGTTCTCACAAAACATTGGGAGACAACAGCAAAATACGTGGTTGTCTATTGCGATGTACGGACGTCTACGTTGCCGAACGAAACGCAACGATGCAAGTACTGTTACTTCACGTACCACCTACAGATATATGTATAGATAATGTCTTTAAAGTGCATTAGATGATAAAAAAAGCGAGCCTAGTAATATCTCTAGAAAAATTCTGATAGAACAATGTTCTAGAAACCTTGACAATCTTATATGAAAAAACGTTTTTATTCTCCGAAATTTCAAACAACAGGACCTATAATAAGATAATAAAATTAAAATTTGCGCTTTACTTAGCAGTACAAAAGGCACCTTTAAAAGATTCATTGTTGGGCAAATGTCTCTTCCGACGAAAGACAGCCTTATTTTATAAATTTACAGTTATAGTACAGAAACATCATTAATTTCTTTAATCAACAATAACCCCAGAAATTACGTTTCTATCAATGTAAACGGATGTGCAATTTCTGCATTTGGTTCAAAAGAATCTTTAGTGTTTAGAAAATAGATTTTACGTTCTCACAAAACATTGGGAGACAACAGCAAAATACGTGGTTGTCTATTGCGATGTACGGACGTCTACGTTGCAACTTTTACACGTGTAAAATGTACGTGTCAAACATAAAAATATGTTTAGTAAAAAAAAATGTATTTGTTTTATACAACGTATACATTAGATAATTATTATTAAATCCAAAACTTTCATTAACTATTTCTTAAGCATTTACATTGGGCCATAACCTTTAAAATTAAGTACTGTCCACATTTTATTGTATTTATTTTTTCGTTTTTTTCCCCGTTCAATAAATAGAATTAATATTAAATTTATGAAAAAAAGATGAGAAAACTGAACGTATATTATGTATCAGGACAGGACAATTAACTAACACCATGCCGTTCTGCCATACGTGTTTACATGCCCACGCCCAGTCCACTGAACTCTGATTATACGTTAGCAGTTTACGGGTTCGAGCTAAATGCCGTTGGCGATCATTCTGACAAACAGAATGATTCAAGCCACGTGTTTAACATTTTGATATAGCCGTCAATTGTTTATAAATGCTTGTTTGATGTTAATTATGTACAAGGAACTGCGAAATGAAATTGATATGTTAAATAACAAAAAAATCCGTTCACCTGAACACCTCGAATAAAATTATTACATGAGACCTTGACAATTATAATAAGGAAGGATTATCCACGGCCAGTGCTATTATAAAAGTTGGTTTATTAGTATATTGAAGCATGAATATGATGTAATATTAAATTCTCCAAGCGGTTAATAAATCAAAAATTGATTATTTCGCCAAACTGCGTTGGTTTCTATAGCTCGTTGAAGGTTGCGTGCTTTCCACTCCTAAGCCAAATGTACAATTTTATGGTAAACCAAGGATTAGTATCGATTTCGGTGCCAAGCCTTGGTAAACCTAAATTTATGGTTCAATCTTCAATATTAATCTTACTAATTCTATCGGAATGTATCAAAACTTGAATCCGACTTGGTACCTAATGAATTGTATATTTCATGATATATTTAAGCACCTTGAAATTTATACAGAAAAAGTTCAGACAGGTATATAAATTACAGTTTAAACTCTTTATAAAATTATTCGTGAAACTCTATGTTATTATATATAAATTTCTTCTGTACTTGTGTATGTCACTGAGCTCCTAAACGGCTGGACCGAATTTGATGAAATTTTGTGTGCGTGTTCCAGTGGATCCGAGAATGGTTTAGATTCACAATTGGACCCGGTAGGTGGCGCTGCGGTTGAATTTTAGATTTTTTTTATTATTAAGGCAGGACAACGTCCGCCCGACCCCCTAGTATTGTATAAATTACTCCAATTTGGTTGGTTAACACTAATATCCATACATTGATACACTATTTATAGAACAACCTTTCTCCATTACCAATAATTTAGACGTCATTTAATATCCACAGTAACATTTCCTAAAATATAGGGCGCCACCTACTGGTGGGTTACGAGTGAATTAATATTTTCAGTGTCGTTGATTTCACAAAATATGGAATTAGCAATATAAAGGTAGAGAAGGGTGATCACAATTTCTTGTACTTAAATATTAAAATTTTCGATTGCAACTGAATATTTTTTCTTCTTCGAATGTCCCTTATATAGATATTACCTTTGTTATTCATGAAAGCCAAGAAGCGAGTTCCGAATTCGGAAATTCGTTCTTAGGTGAGTCGCAGCCCGCTTAACTTTGGGAATCACTGATCTACAGTAAGTATTATGTGTATTGTTGTTTATGTTATCAGTATACAAAAGGCTCCAACTAAACCATGGAAACGCCAAAATTTCCAAGAAAGACACGCGAGATCGTAATCAACCGCCTTGGTTTTGTTATTGTTAGTTACCGAGAACACGTGTGCCATTACACTTGGTTTGTAGTGTTAGTTGCTAAATAAGAAATAATCTTAATTACTAAACAAACCAGACCCCTATCTAAATCTAATCCAATATCCAATAATCTAAACCAACTCTTGGAACTGTTAACATGTTCAATAAAAGAAAAGTGTTACATATTGAAGAACAAGTTTGTTTAATATATGCAATAAAAGAGGAAAGATAAAAGCGATGATGCAGTCTTCATAATGAAAAAAATGATGGACCTTAAAAGTGTCTATAATAAAGAGTGTACACTATATTTACATATGTTTAGAAACTTACGAAATTATAAAAGATTACATATAAAGATCATCTAAGGTTATTAAATTTTTAAATCAAATCAATCATGGCAATAAAGAAGTCGCTGATAACTATGCCTAGAATAGACTCAACGGTTTATTACTGTAATACTAAATACAGTCAATCCTACATTTCCTTTTGTGCGCAGAGGTTTAAAAACGACTAATCCTGTGGGAACGGAGACAGATCTATGTTATTATATTATATTTAGGTACGTTATGTTTATCTAGTGATAGCGACTCTTTACGTTCATAGCTTCAAGTAAATATGAGCTTATAGTATTATCTTTCTATTAAAGTTCGGGAATTACAAAATCCTCAGTTGTCTACCTGTAGGTATTTATTTTTTATATTAATATTAGATGTTAGCCCACGGCTTCCTTATTTTTTTTATATCATAGGAGGCAAACGAACAGGCGGGTCACCTGATGTTAAGTGATCACCACCGTCCATAGACACTAACAATACCAGGGGAGTCGAAAGTGCGTTGCCAGCCTGTGTTTGGGGGAAAGGGACGGGAGAGGAGAGGAGAGATGGTCCTCCGGCGGTATCACTGACCGAACGAAATGCAGCAATGCAAGCACTGTTACTTCACGTCGGTTTTCTGTGAGAGGGTGGTACTACCCCGAGCGAGCCGACCTATTCATGCTGAAACCAGATTCAGCGTGGCTCTATCACATATGAAATTCCATATTGTTTTTGAGCTTCTTGAGCTTTGAGCTATCCTTCGATAAAATACTTTTTTCTCAATTATATCCTATGTCATTTTCTATATCCATGACATCGTGTAAACAAAATTCCACGATGACCGATTGAACAGTTAAGGTGTGAAAGCATAACAAAAAAACAAACTCATATTCGCATTTATAATGATTCTCAGTATTACTTTCCGATCTCATAACACTCACCTAAAAATGTTCTTATAAAATCAAAAGATGTTGTTTTCTTTTTAAAAGATAGCGATACTGGAGATCAAACCGTATCGTGGAGGATTTTAGAAACGTAATATATGTTCGTAAAAATTTGTTATGTATGATGGGAAAATAAACCAGATCGAGTTTACTACCGGTTCTTCTAATGAATGGGTTGTTTTCCGAACCGGTGTTAGTTTTGACGTTCATATGTGCTTTCTACACAAAGGATACACAGTCTCAGAGTAATAATTATCCTGTGAGGGATTCGAAACTGCAATACTTAGCGCGGCGGTAACCACCAGGTAACCGCTTAAGCCACTGCGCAATTAATAACTTTTTAGTGATAAACTTTTTGAAATAATACGATGATATCTTCTTATTATATGTATAAAATGATAGATGTCTACGATTGTGTGTGGATAACACGGAAATTATAGGATATATTCTGGCCAGTTTTTGTTTTATTCCTTCATAGACATTTGGTCCTTACTTAAAAAATAAATCACTATGTCCTCATCTATACTAATATTATAAAGAGGTACAGTTTGTGACGTTGTAGGGGGTAATCTATAGATCTACTACATCGATTTTGAAAATTCTTTTACCAATGGAAAGCCACGTTATTTGTGAGTGTCATAGGCTATATATTAACCCGAAAAATGATTTTTTTGTGGGAGTCGGATTTGCCAAGTAAGTCTGAGAAAAAATGGCCGAACGAAAACGTTTCTTACGAACGCTGCCTAAACGATGAGAGATGTATGATTGAGTTCTAGAGAAAAGTTGTAGAGCTTTATAATGCCTACAAAAAAATCAGCATATGTCTAACTTCAAGGATTTTTATTATCAGGGCGGGGCAATGTCCGCCGTACTCGCTAGTTTAATACAAAGTATTCAACAAATTACTATTTTTATATGCAGTGCAATATAGTAAAATAATCTTGTAAGTACATTTTTCTTTCTCCATATTGTTATTTTTTTAAGAATAATAAAAAACGCAGATAAAATTGTATTAGTACATAATATATTGTGGTTAGTCGTCAATACTCTTGCCTCGAGTTTCGTCCCCAAACAAGTACCGATGCGGGTGGTGCAACTGACTGAATATAAACACAGTTTACCCACTATTTACATTCATTTGAATTTATTATTTAACTTATAAAAGCAATGCCATTATTTAATCGACGTATTAATTATACTATTGTTTCCTTTATAATTAATAAGCAATGAGCTACCTGAAGTCATTAAATTATCTACAATGTCTTCATTTGTTGTTTTTCCCATGACCACACCTATTATAGTTTTTATAGACAAACTGTTTTGTGCAACAACACTTAAAGGATACCTGAGACTATTGTCTGAATTTACGTAATTTAGATACGTCTTTGGTAGATATTTTCAATTTAACCTCTTTATTATTCATAATGGTTACTGTTAAATTATTTGTATAACTCTTTAGCACCCCCACCCCTCTATAACTTAAGAACTTGAAAATTTAAAGATAAAATTTATTGATAAGTATTTTTTAACTAACTGACCACTACTTTGTTCTCGTGAAAATTGTTTGGATGTTTCGTGGGAATAAAAAGAAAGTCTTATTTATTTGACCTCAGATTTACCCTCTTAAATGCAATATTAGTTATACACAAAAAGAAACTTAAATTTTGTTTGAAAAATTTACAATGACCAAGAATACATATTAATTATGGGCTGTTTTTTTTTATTGTCTCTTTGTCATTACAACTTAACCCAGTTACCCCTTAAAAGCAGTAATCGATTTAAGTTAACATCGTTAAATTTTATAATGATTGCAAAAACTCTATGGCAAAGCGTAATGATATGCAGCCTAGGACAGTAGTCGGCATACTCGTTATCAAAAGAGTCAAATATAAACAATACAAAATTGAATTTTTGCAAAGAGCCTTTTTTAACTAACTTCTTGGTTTAGTGTACAAAATTTTATCGAAATAATTAGGATTTAGGGTTATCTCGAGCTTGCCTTTGCTCAATATCTCTTTTTTGCGAGCGACTAGCCGCGCTATTGTTGTTTTTTATAAACATACCTATTTCAACTGTTTCAAAAATGTTTACTCGTCTCTTACAAAGCAAGTTGATGGATACTATTCTGTCTGCATTAAACAAGGTGTGGAATAGTCGCAATTAAGGAGTCAAATACACTCAAAAGTCACTGAAAATTCCTCTGTACCAGTAAACGTCACAACAAAATCAGTTCTTCCGGATATTAAATAAGAAAAATCTCTATATATATATGTCCAGTTAAAGAACAATATTATTTCACGTAGTCAAAATTATACTCTATGTTAATGTTTTATATCTTGTAAGTGTTCTTTACCTACATTGAAATTGCTAATTAATATAAAATATGACGTGTTTGTGTTAAATAAATATTAACATGAGTGTACAATTTTTAAAGGGTACTACAGTTATACAAAAATAAAATGCTTTACTATCTATCCATAAGGCACAAAATTGCGTAACACAGCAAGCACATTATCCTATAACACCGAAGATGTTTCAGAACACTAAGCCCAATTTATTTATTAAAGGTATATGTATTATAGAAAAGAATTACCTTTTCACTTTTGACGCCAGTCTTCGCGTGTTTCGGGTTTGTGATTATATTATAAATCGTTTAAATTGAAGGTTATTGCGCAATAGCCTTCTGGCACTATAATTACTCTTCACTTTCTTGATGATATCATTAATTATTGTTGTTTGTTACTGTTGTAACGGGCAGTTGGTTACCGATTTAAACATTCATCGGTGATTTAACAATACAGAAATATTAAATCATAAATATTTACTGATCGTATTGGCTGTATTTACGCATACTATCAGGTTGAATGTTTTGTTTCAATTTTATAACGTAATGTTAATTATGTTCTTATCCATAATTTAAAAACAATAATTGGTAAATTTATACTTATCATGTACTAATTTCGTAAGAAATATAAATTAGAATTTACAATACGTTATAATAGTTTTAACAATATTTGCAAGTTTAAAAACATTTTTAAATTTTTTACACTACGATACACGGTGTGGTTCGTATTTTAGAAAACAAATGTACGCAAACATCTGTTTAATTATTATTTGGAACGATGTCCTGATATGAACTACTACATTTATATTATTAATTACATTTAACTAAACAAGTTTGTGTTTAACGAAAGGCTTCTCAACATCAAAACATTGTAATGGTAATATTGTTTTTCATAAAGAAACATATTAATAAATCATTTGTTCTATATTAATAATTAATATGTACCTTTATAAAACGTATAACTCACTAAACCTACGCGGAACTGGCTGTTATTATTAAGGATGATGTTATGCTAGTGTTTTGTGGTTTTATTACGAGCGTGTCGGGTTTAATAATAACAATCGTTTTTTTTTTAGAGCAGATGTTATACGCAAAATGTAAATGTTACCTAGTTAGGTCAAGAGCAGCTGGCATTCCAACCGTGACGATCCACCAGGGCGGCAGCGGCGTGCACATCCGCTGGCGGCGGCGCGTCTCATGCGATCATGCACCGGACGGACAACCCCCTCGACCTCGCAGCACTCAGTCTGATATTAACCCCGAACACCACTCCGCTACTCCACAATCACCACACACAGGGAAAACCGAAAGCGTCAATGTCAGCGTGTCATGGTTCAGCGTCTCTTAATTGACCCGATTACAGATAACGGTGACGCAAACTGTTTAGCAACTAAGAATTACTGCCGGCACGACGTAGCCGAGCACCGAGCTTTCCGGATAGACGAACACAGAAAAAAATAAATTGTCCCCGGTTTAATTAATGAATCAAGGAAATACACGAATGAGGAAGCGTTGTCAATTGTGTTGAAACAACTATAGAGCGCAGAGAATGTTTGTTCGTCACAGCACGCATCAGGAAATAATATATAAGAAAATTAATAAAAGTTAACAATAAAAGGGTGGAATCGGGAGCAACTGAGTTTAAAAAAAAAACTTTAGGGGAGTCAATAATTAGAGGGAGCGACCGGCTGAGTGAAGTGAATAAGGGTTGTTATGGCGTCAGGGTTTAGGGTCGATAAACTTTTTCTATGGTGTTCAGTTTTAGATTACGTAATATCGTAGCGGTATATTCCGTAAGTCAGAACTGTTGAAATATAAAAAGGAAGCGCGAAATTTAGGAATATAAAACTTAGTATTAATTGTTTAATCGCGATGTGACACGCGCGATCGCGTCGCGACGCGAGGCGCTCGATCTGTGTGTCGCTCGGTGTCGAACTGACGGCTGCGGGCTGACAACGCTGTGTTCGGCCTCGGCCCTCGGCACTATGCTCGGTTCTCGGTTCGGCTTCGTACTTCACGGACGAATTACCGACTACGAAATACGATGCTATATTCGTGCTGACATCGCGCGCGTCACACTGCCATGGACCAACACTAAACCACATATAATAACAGAGCTTACCAAGTATTGAAACAAGAATAAGAAGAAATATATTTCACAAATATCATGTAAATTATGGATAAAATACAACGGCATATGTTTTATAATTTATTTATGCAAATTAAAATTGATATTAACGACGTAGGTGGTCTGCTAAAAAGAATTTACTTTACGAGTCGTTTGAAGTACCCAATATCCTAGGAAGCAAGTAACGCGAAGGTCTTGAGATTATATAACATAATGAAAGCCCAAAATAGTGTGAAAACTAAACCATTTTACATGCCATTATTTAATACAGAATAATATTACTAGCTTTATAATTATTACGCAATGGCAAACGAGGAAATCGGAAATTGTTTAAAAATATTTCAATACAATATGCTCTTATACGACAAATACGGTAAGAAATAAGAAGTATATTACAGTGATCTGTGAGTCTGGTTTTAATTGCAATAACCAAATAGCACTGAGGACATGGGATTCTATAAATATTGTTTAAAGATTTACCAGATTATCCGTTTTATATTAATAGGGCTACACTGTATACACTCATTATAATTAAATTGAGGGAGTATGTATATTCATTTGTATATGTATAACTAACAGATACCTTGATTAATATGTTAACAATAAGTTTTATGTACTGAAGAGAAAATATAGTACACATCGTCTAACCGACGTCTCCATGACAAGAAACGAAGAAAAAAAATGGTAGTCTTTTAAAACTTATACCGTGTTATTACAAAAAAGTTAAATACGTATTAAATACTGCTTTAAAAAGGTTTCGTAATAAATGCACTGCGCTCGCCCGAGGCAAGTTCGCGTTATCCTTTTTCGCAAGTCCAAACCTAACGTAACCAAAGCGAGACAAAAGAGCAAGATGGTGAACCGCGGTGCATTTAATACGAGAAATTTTGAAGCCAGGATTTAATATGTATTTAACTTTTTTGTAATAACTTTAATATAATATAATATAAACACTTTATAGTAAAATAGCCACCCGCCCCAGCTTCGCACGGGTGAAATGTAGATACTAATATGGGGCAGTGTGAAATGATTAATAATGTTATTTAAGACTAGCTGTACCCGCAGCTCCGCACGCGTTTTTTAAAATCGTATTAAAGAATTATAGAATTGTGAGACTATGTACAATTACAGAAACGCTCTTTAAAGACAATTGTAAGTACGACGCGCACGCCACTAAAAGTAACATGTAACGTGTACATTAGATATATAAATACAAAGAGCGTGCCAAATGAGGTTTGTCATCAGCATAATATTTGGAACCATAACCAACCATATAAGTACCTCAGTGCTCACTTACACTGTATAAGGAACTATTGAAACAATAACTAAAAATATTATTATAAAGATTTATATTTACATTACATTTAATATACATTGCCATTATTATAATTAAGATTTAGTGACTATACAAAAAATAAACGCTTGTCTGTTCCGCAACAAATTGTATTATGGAACTCTTTACGTAATACTCTTATTAGGAAGACCTCTATATCATTAATGTTATTAATAATTATAATGTCGAATTGTAAACAATAAACCGATAATTATTTCTGTCATTAAAAATAAAGAATAAGTTGAAATCTTGCTAAATTTCATGCAGACAAAGTCGCGGCTAACAGCTAGCCTAAAATAGAATA
>MU159116.1:35885-50104 GCA_015888305.1 Antheraea pernyi | reverse complement strand
CCAATTCCGGCTTGGGAGGAGGAGACCTCGAACCTGTTATATCGGTGGTCCGATAAGGTTTCCTCCTCCTCAAGCACCCTCCACCCCCGGACACGGCGCGCGACGGACGGGGTGGCGAACGAGACGTCCACCACCGACGTCCCGTTCCATCGCACGCACGTGGGGACGCTCCCCTGGTTGAGTAGGGACAGCCCTAACTCGGCTGCCCACTCCTCGACGGCCATGCCCCGCAGGTCCGTGACTGCCGCTCCCCAGGTCCTCGACTTAGCATTCAAGTCCCCCATGAGGACCACGGGGAGCGGTGACAGCCGTCTGACAGCTCCCTGCAGGGAGCCGAGATACGCCTCGAACTCCCACAGAGGCTTTTTAGGGGAGAAGTACGCCCCCACAATGGCGTACTCTCCCCAACCGGCCGTCACGAACCCGGCCCCGCTTTCCCTCGCCGCCAGGGACGAACCCCGACCCGCCACGATCGCCACGGAACCGTTCCGATCCCCAGCCCATTGCGGCTGGGAGGGTACGAAGTAAGGCTTCGTGGCGACCGCGAGCCCGATACACCACTCCGCCACTGACTGCACGAGTAAGTCCTGTGCAGCGGCGCAGTGGTTGAGGTTCGCCTGGAGGAAATTGCATATGAACCTATCCATTATTGGTCCATATCAATTTCCTCCCGCCTGGCGGCCACCACCTTGGGAACTACTCCCACCACCGGGAGGTCCCTACCCTTGGTGGTGGGGGGCCTGCAATTTCGGCCCCCCATCACGTGCCCTGAGGGCCTCCCGGCGTCGGCACACATGGCGCAGCGGGCCACCTCCGCTTTACACTCGGCCGTTTTGTGGCCCGCCGTGCCGCAGCGGTAACACCCGTCCCCTCTGCTGGACGAGGAGGGGCACATGGGGCGGGTGTGCCCCAAGCCCATGCACTTATAACACCGCATGGGCTTCTCGTCCAGCAGCCGGACGCGCACCACGCTCCACCCGATCAGGAGCTTGCCCACCTGGACAAGCTCCCGAGCTGCCGTCGCGGGGAGTGTCACGTGGACCGCTCCGAGGCCCCCCCAATTCCTTTTAATTTCGCCGACCTTAAGGTCGGCCACCTTGCATCCGGCCTTCGCCGCCACGACTGTCCCGATCTCGAGGGAGGACACCGAATCGTCCAACCCGACGATCCGGATGTCTGCCCTCTTTGTCGGGACGACGACCGTGGCGATGTCGGCCAGCGCCTTTTCGAGCTTCCGGGCCAGTTCGGCGGCCTTCTCCTTACTCTGGCCCGGGAGCTCGATTTTCCTAGCTCCCGTGGCCGTCTGCCGGACCCGAATATCCTCAACACCCATGTCCGGCAGGGCCACGGCTTCGCGCGCCTTCACCAGGACCTCCCTGTATCCTATCCCCCTGTTGGCTGCGGCATCCTGCAGCGTCACAATCACCGCAGCCGATTGGGGGACGGACGGCAGCTTCGGCCCTGGTGGCTTCGCCTGCGACTTTGGGGGCGCCTTAGGGGGCGCAGCGGCGGCCGCAGAGGCCTTGGGCTTCGAAGCAGGGGCCGCCTTATTCTTCCTGCCCACTACTTTGGTCCACTCCGTCCCAATTGTGGTAGCAGGGGCAGGAAGATCAGCCCAGCTCATGCCCAGTGGTTGGGCGATCGGGGCCTGGGCCACCGGTGCCGGCCTCGTGGGTGGAGCTCCTCCCTTCTTTTTGTCCGCCGCCAGAGGGGGGCGAACTGGAGCCTCTGGAGGGAGGCGACTCGCCAGACTCTCCAGACGTGCGTTCAGCATGTTGCTGAACGACGTCTGGAGGGAGCGCTCGAGGCGAGATACAGCCCCGGCGAGGGACTCTTCCCACTGGTGTGTGGATTTCCTGAGATTACCCTCTACAACCTCACAAACTTTCCCTTTTTGTAATATTAATAGTATATTATTATAGTGTATATGATATTGAGACCTTCACAATATACTCGTTTAAATTTTAAAAAATGTACATCGTTACTTCTAAATATAACTTCGTAGTAAATGTTTGAGTTATAGTAAAAACTTTCGGACGGACGATGAAGACTAACAGATGTTCTCCGAGTTTGGTGACCTTTCACACAACGGACACGTTGACGAAATACACAATGCAGTTGACACAAGGTGAAATTTTGTACGAAGTGAACGGCTCGAATCATTCAAGTAAGGATGGTAGGAAAGGACGCGCTGACCCGCGTAAAATCCTTGATTGTGTGCCCTCTGACTTATTAAGCAATTCTACCATTCATTTTTAATTAATAAAACAACCTTAACGAGATATAATTTAAAAACAGCTGAGAATTAACTACTGATCTTGAAAATATTAAGACATAACGTTACGTATTCGATGATAAGACCTTTCTAACTAATGCCGTACACTAACTTATACGGGCGACTTCTTTCGGGAGTTATACATATAACTGTAGGTTGTATCTTATTTCATAATAATAATAATAAAACTCTTTATTGCACACACGTTGAAAATATAAAAAATTAGTAATCAGTTTACAATATGTGTACAGTTAGGCGGCCTTATCGCTTAGAGCGATCTCTTCCAGGCAAACCTAAGGAGACATTTTATTTTCATAACTACCGAGTGGCAATATAAATAGACAAAAAAAAAAATACAAAAACTATAGATAAAAGCAAAAAAACAAAAAAAAAGAAATAACGCAATACAATAATTATATTACGACAGCGAGAGGTAAAGCCGGTGGAGATATTTTTTAAATAACGTCACGGATCTTGCCTGCCTAATATCACAAGGGAGTGCGTTCCATAGGCGTACAGCTTGAACCGCAAATAATTTACTATAAAATCATAGACGGCGTGATGAATAATCTCTGCAACCTAATCATTTCAACATTAAATTTTTTTCTTTATAATTTAACCCTATAACACTTCAATGATATTAAATTACCTTTGTGAATATTTATAATTACTGGTTAGTTCTTATAAAGAAGGGTAATGATATACAGCCTAGATAGTACTATGAAAAGTCATTTGCGTGTTAAAATCTCGTCTAAATATGTTCAACTTCAGCCGTTCTTGATCCGTTGCCCGGACAATGGCAAACATTTGAATATTATTTATACTAATGTTCGTCATGTGGTCGGAATTCAACCTTAAATATCAATTTATTAAGTTTCAATTTTAACAAAAAAAAGCATATTCGTCAATCTTCTATATACATATAATATAAATGTAAATGTAACGTGTCTGTACATTTTCGTGAAAAAAATTGTTGCAAGTGTCTATGAATGAGTAATAAAATACGTTTTTTTTTTATCGTAGCACGGCAGAGTGACTTTACTTTGCCTGATGGTGAGCACAGTATAAAAGTTTCAATCAGTTAAAGGAATGTCTATCTGTCTGTTTGTATGAAACACTGTTAAAGTACCGGGTTCACAATAAAACTACGCCTTTGTTTAATTAAAATCGGTCCACCCTATCAAAAGTTATTGTAATTTTAATGACGACGCGGCGTAAGTACGAGAAATAAGCTTTATTAATCAGTTTTCTATATAATTTTCCACGCGTACAAAGTCGCGGGCACAGCTAGTATCTAATAAATCCGTTGAGAAACAAAGGGTAGAGATGATCTTAATTGTCTCTTTCGAGTTATGTAAAGACTTAGTGATCGAAATTTGACTATATTTCAATATTAAAGAAACAGACGAACTATCTTTAATTTTTTTTCCTGATAATACTAAGCCTTCTCAATATCTACTAAATCACTACATAGTATAAAACAAAGTCACTTTCTCTGTCCCTATATATGCTTAAATCTTTAAAACTACGCAACGGATTTTGATGCCTTTTTTTTATTTATTTTTTATGTGGCAAACGAACAAGTGGGTCACCTGATGTTAAGTGATCACCACCGTCCATGGACACTAGCAACATCAGAGGAGTTGCTAGTGCGTTGCCACCGTATGGGCGGAAGGGTTAGGGGAGGGAGAGGAGATGGGAGAGGAGGGGAGGTGGACCTCCGGCGCTCTCACTGACCGAACGAAACGCAACAATGCAAGCACTGTTACTTCACGTCGTTTTTCTATGAGAGGGTGGCACTACCCCGGACGAGCCGACCGATTCATGCTGAAACCAGTAATAGGGTTTTTTTTAATAGATAGAGTGATTGAAGAGGAAGGTTTATATGTATAATAACATCCATTAAATAGTGGAGAAATACTGTTATTTTTGAGGTTTCTAATGTGATGTCGTAAACAATTACATAACCGATTCGATGCAGACGAAGTTGCACGGGTCAGCTAGTAAACATTAAAATTAAAAACGTTTAAGAAACCGATGAGGAAGATGTTCTTAGCTCTATATATATTGATGTATGTTTTATTCATTGACAAAATTATAGGAAATTGCTTTCGTATATTGAATATCGAATCATTTTCATACGTCATGTCACGTAGTAGTCTCACAACTCGATCGTTTTAGCCTTCAAGCTCCCTTACTGTTGGAGTGTTGAAGCATTGCGAAAGTTGACAACAAAGTACGTGAGCGGTTTGCAGAAGATTTTCATTCTCGTCTCGTCGCACATTCTACACGATATTATATATTTCAGTTTAATTCTAACTTCAAACGTTGAGTTTCATGTAATCACCAGTATAAGTAATAAGCATTATTATCACCTAAATTTATATAAAAATCAATTGCTGAATGTATGTAAAAGCATATAACTTCAAAACGGTTGCATCTGTTAATGGCTATTTTTTTTCGCGTAATTGTCAGGGCAACTTTCGTATTGAAGAAAATTATTGAAAAAAACGTAGGGTAAACGTAAAATCTCCACAAAAGTAAGTGAGACGAATGGTAGTATGTGCAATCTCTAAAAATATTAACAAAATTGACAGATTACCGTTATTTATTTATTTAGTTTGTAGGAAGACCATCAGACTTTGTAACTATATAATAATAATTATAAGTACAATGGTACAACAAAATAATCCCAAGGAGGGTTGATGTCAGGCAGGCGGCCGATCGTAAAAATTAAGCCAAATCATATACCACAACATGACAAACATGTTGTACCGACCCTACTTATGTGGGATAAGGGTAAGAAGAAGTTTGTAGGAAGACCACTTAGTATACAATAATTATTATGGAAAATAAGCAACAAAAAGCCATTAACAGGTCTCCACGAATAGGCACCTGGATACATAATTACTATCCGGATTACAGTTTTCCAAGCAAACTCAACCAACGCTTATTTATATTTTGAGAATAAGTCAAGGCTGAGTACCCGTCTCACTGACTCTGGTTTGATACAAAATATATAAAAAATAGATTTTTTTGTATGTTAATGATCATTACCATCGTATTTCATCAGGGGGCGTCGATTAATGACGTGAGAGGATTAGGGGGGAGGAGGAGAAAGTCAAGCCGAATCTCAATAACCCTCACGTGGGGAAGAAGAGGGATTCTGGAAATGTCGTGCTATTTTTTTCGGACAAATATTAAAAATTAAATGTTTTCACATATATTGGTGATGGTAAGTCTTACTCAACACACTGTTAGTATTTACATATCTAATGTACACGTTACCTGTTACAGTAGAAGGCGTGCGTGTCGTACTCACGAATATTTTTGAAAGAGCATTTCTGTCATCGTACATCTTCTCACATTATTACATTTCTTTAATACTATTAAAGAAACTCGTGCGGAGTGGCGCGTAAAAGGTACTTTTAATTATAAATATAGAGCGTATTTAATTTAGAACTGGCATTACAGTATCAGAAACAATCATACTGACAACTGCTTATCCTTCAAATTCTTGTCGTCTGTTAATGACTTCTTATAACAATGCGATATTACGGCCCACTCGGGTTACCTACATAAATAGATATCTATGTCCGTACAAGTTAAACAAATAGACGTTTGAGCGACAAGGTTGGAGATGTCGTAATCGCGAACAAGAATACATATTAACGCAAAATTTAAATGCACATCTAAATAGAAGAATCGATGTTCTACCTTTTTGAGTGATCAAAACATGTTCCGAACTATATCGTCTAACCTTGCTTTTTATAGTATAACACAAATTGCTGCCAATGAATTTTGTAAGCGGCTCTTTACGTCAACATCGCCGATCGCAATTTACAACATTTTAGAGGTCAATGAGTTCACTCATTTGCTATCAATCACTAAAGCCACTTATTTCTAGTTTGGTAAACCTTTCGTTTAATTTGGTGCGATCGGTGACCTATATTTTGTGTTACAATTATGCTACTGTTACTGTTTTTATACACAAAGAAAGTACCTAACAGTTGTTCAAAGCATCTGAATATAATGTCGAATATATATTTTGATGGTGATGGTTCCCGTAAAAGCATTACCATGTAAGTACCACCGCCACATTTTGATATATGGCTATATATTTAATTTTTACTGTCATATCTTTGCTACATGTGCTCCGCGTATCCAAACATGTTCAATTTGCAAAATTTTTTAAATTATTACTGTCAACGCATTTAGGTAAAATTAAACAAATTCCTTATAAAGCGGACCATAGATAAGAGAGGCGTGGCACCTCAAGAGGTATCTGTAAGGCTCAGGGGGTCAACACCTGTCGGGGGAGCAGACATAGTGCCAGTACGACAGTCCCTGCTCCCTCAGCCAAAAGGTGTAAGAAGATACCATGAGATTTTAGTCCATGTGAATCGGATATACTCCTCAACTACCCGGCAGGATGGGTATTCGTTAAGGATCTCCCCATGTAAAAATACAAAGTCACTGCTTCTAATGGCCCAGCAGCACTACTGCTTCGTTTTGCTTAGCGTAATTAAACCTACTCTGTTTATGATAAGTACTTAAAATTATAAAGAAAATCTGTCCAGCATGAGCTTGTTTATAATATTGGCATGGCAATTAAAGTTCGACAACTTTAATTCCACTCATCATTTCACAGACGAACAGAAAACGTGTCGCCTCAAACCACTAGGTATAATTTACCTTTCTATTTAGATTTCTAAATTGAACTAATCCACAGTTTTGCAATTGAATTGGAAACAGAAGTACGAAAATAGAAAGTATTCCAGTTTTTATTCTGTACAGGAAATAATTACTTGTCCAATAGAAAACCTGGCCTTAGTATATGATACAAGTATCAAGATTAGGTCGGCCGGACTATTCGTTGGGCGATACAATTAATCTCCGTCCAAATGCCAAGTTGATAAGACCAATCGTGTGGCGGTGTCCTATTAAATATCTCTTACCTTACTGGAGTTATTGTTCACTGGCTATTGTTATAATTAGTCATTAATAATCTATCTTGTCAGCGTTGGTTGTGATTAATACGGCTACATAATATTAAACAGTAGCCGATCAATGGAATGAGAAACAAACGCTGATATTATTAAGTTGCTTAATGATTTACATACTAATTGAACGGAAAATACGTTTCTATAGTATCCTTCATGAGATATAATGAATAATGTGCATATAATTTACTTCGTTTGAAATTTTTATTAAGAAATAATATTATTTAAATTATTACAGATTTCATTATGAAATATTAATTCCATATTAGCATACTTCGTATGCGTTCCTTTTTGAAATGGCCAGAATTAATTTAGTTTTAATACATACTTTATAAGGAACAAGAACGCAATTGATAAAAAAGAATATTTAAGGAATTGTTTATAGGTATAATATTCACAACAAACTGCTAATCAACTAATTAAACTATTTTTTTTTATGTTTTTTTTTTTTTTATTTTTAATAATTTATTTTATTTTAACTTATATATTTTTAATTTAACTAATAAAAAGAAATTTAAAAAAATGTTATGGTGTGTAAAATTCGATCTCAGCGATTTCTTATTACGCACCAAAAGAAGTAGAACTTAAAATGAGATTTCTTTATAATTTTTTGTTTTACCGAAACTTAAGCTCGCAAGATTAAAATTAAACCGCAGTAATTAAAACCCCGGTTCAAGGGTTGTTCGCGTATAATTTGTTTGAAAACGTTCCCTTACAATAAAACCTCTGTAGCTGTCTACCGCCATGCAGTGGAGGCGATCGCGATCTCTTCACATTCGAAAAACAATTGACTACAAAAATGTATGCAAACTATCGTCTGTTATAGTGAGTACTATTTTATAAATTTGAACTCTTTTAGGGCATTTTCAAGGGTGATATCACATTGTCGCTTTAAACAAGAAACAACAAAACAATCACAGAAAAGAAAAGAGATTTTTTTAAATATTATTTTTATTACATTCGGCTATTCAAAATAGCTAATAATAAATATACCTCGTAATCGATAGGAAATTTTCTTAGGAACAACAATTTAATTTAAGAGCTTTGACTTGTATAGGAATAGTTAACAATAGGTAACTAACTATAATGTATATGATTACAAGCTGATTCCTGCCCGCTTCGTTGAGTATTAAATAAAATTGTAATTGAAAAAAAAAACAATGGATTAATGGAATCCAAAGAATAAATATCCCGAAAATCATCTACGAAATATTTCACAGCGAACGGTCTTAGTCCTATGCCGATACGTTCAGTATTATTAAATGAGATCGAATATAATAGGCTATATTTTAGTCCCAAATTAAGAGTGGAAAGTTCCAGAGTAGTATATATTCGACGGTTCTGGCACAACGCTCATTTTTCTGTTGTGGTTCATCAGACTTTTTTTTTAGTTTCGATCTGCCCATGCTACGAATATCCACGTGGCAAAAAACAAGTGGGATGAGCCACAACAGAAAAATGAGCGTTGAGTCAGTACCGTCGAATATATATTACTTACCAGAGACCGCACCAAAGGCATAAACAGATCTGGTTAAAAGTCTCACAGACGTCTTTTCCACGTGAGTACCAGTAACAGTCTTGTGACGATGACCAAGATCAGTTTGTCAAATATTACCGATCACCCGACCCATTCATGCTGAAACAAGTAATAGCTTCAGCGTGGCTCTACCACCTACAAACCTTCTTGATCGGTAATATTTGACAAACTGATCTTGGTCATCGTCACAAGACTGTTACTGGGTTACAAGTGTTTATGGACGATGGTGATCACTTAAAATCAGGTGACCTAACTGTTCGTTTGCATTCTACGATATAAAAAAAAGACGAAGACCGCGACGGTCACGTAAATCCGTTATACTCGTAACGCCTCGCTTCATGTTTCAGGAACAATTAATGTTGTATCCAGTGAAATGATTGCTATTGTCTTGGTATCGCACGCCGGTGTCATATTACCTATATTGATCCACATTCGTCTCCAAGCAGTAACCATTGTTCTTTGCCTGTATTATAATTTAATATAAAGTGCAGAGTTTTATTTGCGACACTAATACAAAAGTTAAAATTGGCGGACGATAGAAATAAGAACTGATATAGAATATTAAATAATTTATTAGAAGAATAATATTTTATTTGATATATTTATATGACTCGATGACAACTAAGAAAATATTACGTAAAAATTCTACATCATTACATAGTATAAAACAAAGTCCTCTACCGCGTTTGTCTGTCTGTCTGTTCGCGATAAACACAAAAACGACTTTTTTTTATTGTAGCACGGCAAAATGTCTTTACTATGCCTGATGGTAAGCACAGAACAATCCAAAAACAATGGCGACCACCGAGAGAAAATATATCCATCGCCGGTCGCTGTTGTCATGCCGGCCTCCGAAAAACTGGATATGCACAGGCTGATCTCGAAACGGATCTCGAACTAAACGGATTTTCATGCTGTTTTCACCAGTAGATGAAGTGATTCATGAGGAACGGGATAATGTTCGCCGGGCCCGCTAGTGTTTTATAATATATTTGATACGACTGATATATGTATGGCGTAGTTTTTAAGCGATCGCCTCTGTGTGAGTTCTAATATGATATAATCATTTCATTACTTGTATGATTCACAAATATGTGTGTGAAGGTACTCGCGACAAGAGGAACAAATTATTGAAGGTGGTAGAGCCACGCTCAAGCTATTACTGGTTTCAGCATGAATGGGTCGACCCATCCGGGGTACTACCACCCTCTCACGACTCCCCTGATGTTGCTAGTGTCTATGGACGGCGGTGATCATTTAACATCAGGTGAACAGCCTGTTCATTTGCCTCCTACAACATAAAAAAAGAGATTTGATCCCCATTGCGGGAGTAGTAAATAAAACACAAAACAAGATATGTACTCAGTGAAAAAATACCAATACCTACACAATGGTGTATGTATATTAAAAATGAATTTTATTAAATACTAACCTCTGCGCGCGACTTCGTTCGCGAGGAATGGTTACTTTGGACTAACGTTAACACGCAGTGGTAGCTCTCAAGAGGAAAAAAAAACGATTTTGAAACATTCTTCATTGCTGTTCCGTTCCTATTGGTCTTAGTGTGATGATATATAGCCTATAACCTTCCTCGATACATGAGCTATATAACATTGAAAGAATTATTCAAATCGAACCAGTGGTTCCTGAGGTTACCCCCTACGACGTCACAAACTCACAAACTTTACCTCTTTATAATATTAGTATAGATTTATGACAAGTTTTAGTTTGCGTTAAGCAGTTCCTGTTTCTCTAAGAATATTTATCGTGACATAACATTTACGGATAATTTTTATAATTTCAACATTCACAAATAAGTTCCACTGGTTCCAAGAATTGCAAGCGGAGTCTGCCCGCGAACCTAATTCAATCGATATCCAATTATGGAATCATCAAATATTAATTAACGATGTGAACGATACATTAATTATCAAAACCATTAAATTTTAAATTAATATGTTCTAAATGTCAAATTATTTTATAGGTAACAACTTGCTACTCGTGTATCTTATATCTATGGTAATAATAATTTTGGATATGTGATAAGGAATAAAAATCGTTACAATAATAGTAGGTAGCTTCGTCCTAAAATTAAAGATGTCTATTCATAGACTTGTTTAAGAAACTTAAGTAATATTATATTACTTAGACTTGTTCGTCAAGTCGTTATTTAGATACATTAAGTTTCTATATATAAAGTTGACAATTCGTACATATATTTTCAGCAGGCAAGTTGAACGGCCTAGTCGCACTCAAGGCCTAGAACAGCCCGGGCCAGCTGAGTGGTGAACTGGCAACACCAGTTCAAGGGCGTTGGGTGAATGCCACCAGTCAAGTTTTTTTATCATCATAACCAGCTTACGTGGCGTGTTGTCTTGTTGAAGCCGGATGAACAACGACCAAAACTAATTACTAATGACTACAAAATACTCGGACCCATATAATGTAAAACATGAATGCATAGTGCATGGAAAATAATCGTTACACATGTACTTTGGTGTAATGAATCGTATTCCATTTTGTTTTCTCGAACTGACTACTTTATTGACCTAGCAAAGTCTTGACATCTTCACCGGACTACTAAGGCGAGCGCTTAATGGACTCAGCCGATTTTATTTTGACAACTATCTCAAGGGTGCACGGCATACCTCGGCTTGGGTTGTTGCCTGATTCATGCAATTCGCGACATATCTGAGCTAACCTAAGCTACATATTCATACTTATATGAGTTATTGAAAATATGTGTACCAAGTTTACATACCTCAATAACTTTTATATATATTTTGTGTCGGATAATTTTCGTATTTCATGCTTCAGACTCACTAAGAACAAAAACATTTTTTTAGGTAATAGTGTTTTTAGTCGCTTTATGACAAAGACCCAAAGCACATTACCGATTTGCCCGATACTCAGTTCAAGAACCATGTCAAGCGAGTTTTAATATCTAAGGGCTTTTATTATAGGGTGGATCAATATGTGAACGATTGTGACGTCTGGAATTGACGCCACTCTCTGTGCATCCACTAAAACGATTGTAAATATTAATGTTCTGTAAAAATGTATAACATGAAGAGATATACCAGATAGAGTTCTTCTCGATGACTGGGTTGTTTTCTGAGCCGGTGGTAGCTTTGACGTTCATAAGCGCCTTCTCAGGGCCTAAACTGAATAAGGTATGTTTTCGATTTATTCTTAAACCACGCTGAAGCTATTACTTGTTTCAGCATGAATGGGTCGGGTCGCTCGGGGTAGTACCACCCTCTCAAAGAAAACCGACGTGAAGTAACAGTGCTTGCATTGTTGCGTTTCGTTCGGCCAGTGAGAGCGCCGGAGACCCACCTCCCCTACCCTTTCACTTTCTCCCCAACACAGGCTGGCAACGCACTTGCAACTCCCCTGGTGTTACAAGTGTTTATGGACGATGGTGATCACTTAAAATCAGGTGACCTAACTGTTCGTTTGCATTCTACGATATAAAAAAAAGACGAAGACCGCGACGGTCACGTAAATCCGTTATACTCGTAACGCCTCGCTTCATGTTTCAGGAACAATTAATGTTGTATCCAGTGAAATGATTGCTATTGTCTTGGTATCGCACGCCGGTGTCATATTACCTATATTGATCCACATTCGTCTCCAAGCAGTAACCATTGTTCTTTGCCTGTATTATAATTTAATATAAAGTGCAGAGTTTTATTTGCGACACTAATACAAAAGTTAAAATTGGCGGACGATAGAAATAAGAACTGATATAGAATATTAAATAATTTATTAGAAGAATAATATTTTATTTGATATATTTATATGACTCGATGACAACTAAGAAAATATTACGTAAAAATTCTACATCATTACATAGTATAAAACAAAGTCCTCTACCGCGTTTGTCTGTCTGTCTGTTCGCGATAAACACAAAAACGACTTTTTTTTATTGTAGCACGGCAAAATGTCTTTACTATGCCTGATGGTAAGCACAGAACAATCCAAAAACAATGGCGACCACCGAGAGAAAATATATCCATCGCCGGTCGCTGTTGTCATGCCGGCCTCCGAAAAACTGGATATGCACAGGCTGATGAAACGCGGCCCTCAGAACTAAACGGATTTTCATGCTGTTTTCACCAGTAGATGAAGTGATTCATGAGGAACGGGATAATGTTCGCCGGGCCCGCTAGTGTTTTATAATATATTTGATACGACTGATATATGTATGGCGTAGTTTTTAAGCGATCGCCTCTGTGTGAGTTCTAATATGATATAATCATTTCATTACTTGTATGATTCACAAATATGTGTGTGAAGGTACTCGCGACAAGAGGAACAAATTATTGAAGGTGGTAGAGCCACGCTCAAGCTATTACTGGTTTCAGCATGAATGGGTCGACCCATCCGGGGTACTACCACCCTCTCACGACTCCCCTGATGTTGCTAGTGTCTATGGACGGCGGTGATCATTTAACATCAGGTGAACAGCCTGTTCATTTGCCTCCTACAACATAAAAAAAGAGATTTGATCCCCATTGCGGGAGTAGTAAATAAAACACAAAACAAGATATGTACTCAGTGAAAAAATACCAATACCTACACAATGGTGTATGTATATTAAAAATGAATTTTATTAAATACTAACCTCTGCGCGCGACTTCGTTCGCGAGGAATGGTTACTTTGGACTAACGTTAACACGCAGTGGTAGCTCTCAAGAGGAAAAAAAAACGATTTTGAAACATTCTTCATTGCTTTACTGAGAATGAACAGATATTTTTTTATTCTTAATAAGTTTTCTTTTACACACACAAATAATATACCTTATATTAAAATGGTTTATCTAGCCTTTTTAATTAACCTGCGTTGTTTATTTTAACAATATATTTTAAATACAAAGGAAAAAAATTAAAGAAAGAGTATACTTTGCTAACATTTTTTTTTTGTAAAGATTGTTCTGCTACTATTATAATATTTTTAAAGTGTTTTGAAATGCATCATTTCTTTGTTGTAGATAAATATTATGAGTAGTGATCTCTTACATTGGTTTGATGACATTTTTTAGATTAGAATTAAGAAATTATGTAGTATAATAAAAAAAAAAAATTTTTTTTTTAACTTGTTCAGCAAAATGACTGCGCTGTACCTGAAGGAAAGTACAGTAGTCTATAAATAACGGCGACTGTCAGTGTTAAATAGCAATGGCAGTCATCGCTATCATGCCGACGTGCAAAAGTGCTTCTTCACGCCTCGTTTGAAGGACCCCATGTCGTAAGAGAAAGGGAACACACTGGCTGGGAGACGATTCCACATCTTCGCAGTACGACAAAAATAAGAGCTTTCGAACTTCTTCGTTCTTGCCGGGATGGTTGCTACTGTGAAACTGTGGAGACGCGTACCCGCCCGTGTAGTTCTATAGTG
>MU159116.1:17395-35446 GCA_015888305.1 Antheraea pernyi | reverse complement strand
ACCTCGGCTTGGGTTGTTGCCTGATTCATGCAATTCGCGACATATCTGAGCTAACCTAAGCTACATATTCATACTTATATGAGTTATTGAAAATATGTGTACCAAGTTTACATACCTCAATAACTTTTATATATATTTTGTGTCGGATAATTTTCGTATTTCATGCTTCAGACTCACTAAGAACAAAAACATTTTTTTAGGTAATAGTGTTTTTAGTCGCTTTATGACAAAGACCCAAAGCACATTACCGATTTGCCCGATACTCTTCACATATTGATCCACCCTATAATAAAAGCCCTTAGATATTAAAACTCGCTTGACATGGTTCTTGAACTGAGTATCGGGCAAATCGGTAATGTGCTTTGGGTCTTTGTCATAAAGCGACTTTTAATATCTAAGGGCTTTTATTATAGGGTGGATCAATATGTGAACGATTGTGACGTCTGGAATTGACGCCACTCTCTGTGCATCCACTAAAACGATTGTAAATATTAATGTTTTGTAAAAATGTATAACATGAAGAGATAAACCAGATAGAGTTCTTCTCGATGACTGGGTTGTTTTCTGAACCGGTGGTAGCTTTGACGTTCATAAGCGCCTTCTCAGGGCCTAAACTGAATAAGGTATGTTTTCGATTTATTCTTAAATCATAAGTAATCCAATGGTAATATGGTGACATACATAGTTTTAACTAAAAACGTTTATATAATAATAATTTATAATAATTTCTCTCGTGTATACGGTGAAGAATAGAAATTCTTGGTAAAGATAACAAGTTACACCTGCGGGCAGCTCGGATAACTGGCTATAACTACGTAAACGTGTAAAACCTTTGTTCTTTCTCGTCGGAGGTACGACTCCACGAAAAATTATCTTTTACGTTTTTGCTGAATCGCTCCCCGTACGGCCCGAGCAGGTAGAATGTTGAATATAATAAACGTTCGTCGTACATTTAGACGAACGATGTTTTGTCTAAGTTGAAACTGGTTGTCGACGAAATGTTTTTTCGTACGTATTATTGTTAAATGTTAAAGAATGGTTACAGATATTATGTGAATATTTAATTTCAGTTCCATGTAATAAAAAGGCAAACAAATATGGCGGACAAGAGAGCATTGACATCACGAATAAAAAAAATATTCGAATTTCTTTTATTAGTGACAAAAAATTTGTGAAGTATACATGATTGAACTTTAAAATCTAATTACTGAGAATTAACAGAAAAAAAAAATTCATAATAACTTATCTTTTACACACACAAAAACATATCTAATATTAAAATGGTTTATCTAGCCTCTTTAATTAACCTGCGTTGTTTATTTTAACAGCATATTTTAAATACAAAGGAAAAAAAAAGAAAAAGTATACTTTGCTAACAATTTTTTTTTATGAAGAATGTTCCGCCCTCTTTGTAATATTTTTAAAGTATTTAGAAATGCATCATTTCTTTGTTGCAGATAAATATTATAAGTAGTGATACCTCTTCCATTGGTTTGATGACATTTTTTTATATTTGAAAATTATTTTATAAGAAATTATGTAGTATGAAAATAATTGCTTGAGTACACTTTTATTCAATCTCAAGATATGTAAATAATATTATTGTTAGTGTAATTAAAAAAAAGATATGAACTCCCCCTGCACAATTGTACTCAGTTCCCTTAATTTCATTAAACAATATTATATACTCAAGATATAAAATTTGCAATACACCTCCTTGTAGGTTAACTAACTGACTAGTGCCTACTTCTTTGGGCAGTAAACATTTATTAAGTAAATATAAAAGTTAGACATAATATGCTGTCACTGACTTTTTTGTAGGCAAACACACTGGCTGGGAGACGATTCCACATCTTCACAGTACGACAAAAATAAGAGCTTTCGAACTTCTTCGTTCTTGCCGGGATGGTTGCTACTGTGAAACTGTGGAGACGCGTACCCGCCCGTGTAGTTCTATAGTGGAAAGGAGAAGATGGAATGAGGTCAAACAGCTCTTCAGAACACTCGCCATGATATAGACGATAAAAGACGCTCAGTGAGGCTAAGCGGTTCAAGGTTGTTATTAACGTCTGCATCATTCACAATACGGACACCCCGTCGCTGCAACCTGTCTAGTGCATCAAGGAGGTATTGAGCAAAACCATCCCAAAGATGCGAACAGTATTCCATGCCTAACCTGTGCCTTATAGAGAAGGTATAGCTGACCGGGCGTGGCGCTGCGGTTGACTTTTAGGATTAATTTTTATTATCAAGGTAGGACAACGTCCGCCGGGCCTGCTAGTTAATATATATAGTACGTTCTTCCGCACGCATTTATTACGTAGTTGGGAATATTGATATGCATTAGAAACAGGGTTGGGGAATATACTTTTATACCATCTCAAAATATGTAAATAATATTATTGTTTATGTGATAAACATAAAAAAGATATGAAGTCCCGCTGCACAATTGTTAATTTCATAAAACAATATTTATATACGCATGACATAAAATTTGCAATACACCTCCTTATAGGATAACTAGCTGACTGGTGCCCACTTCCTTGGACAGTATACGTTTATAAAAAAACTACTTTTTGTGACATAAATATAAAAGTTAGACATAATATGCTGTCAGTGACTTTTTTGTAGGCACTATCCAGCTCTAAAACTTTTCTCTGGAACTCCAATCATATATCTCTCATCGTTAACTGTAAAAATGTATAACATGAAGAGATATACCAGATAGAGTTCTTCTCGATGACTGGGTTGTTTTCTGAGCCGGTGGTAGCTTTGACGTTCATAAGCGCCTTCTCAGGGCCTAAACTGAATAAGGTATGTTTTCGATTTATTCTTAAATCATAAGTAATCCAATGGTAATATGGTGACATACATAGTTTTAACTAAAAACGTTTATATAATAATAATTTATAATAATTTCTCTCGTGTATACGGTGAAGAATAGAAATTCTTGGTAAAGATAACAAGTTACACCTGCGGGCAGCTCGGATAACTGGCTATAACTACGTAAACGTGTAAAACCTTTGTTCTTTCTCGTCGGAGGTACGACTCCACGAAAAATTATCTTTTACGTTTTTGCTGAATCGCTCCCCGTACGGCTCGAGCAGGTAGAATGTTGAATATAATAAACGTTCGTCGTACATTTAGACGAACGATGTTTTGTCTAAGTTGAAACTGGTTGTCGACGAAATGTTTTTTCGTACGTATTATTGTTAAATGTAAAAGAATGGTTACAAATATAATGTGAATATTTTATTTCAGTTCCATGTAATAAAAAGGCAAACAAATATGGCGGACAAGAGAGCATTGACATCACGAATAAAAAAAATATTCGAATTTCTTTTATTAGTGACAAAAAATTTGTGAAGTATACATGATTGAACTTTAAAATCTAATTACTGAGAATTAACAGAAAAAAAAAATTCATAATAACTTATCTTTTACACACACAAAAACATATCTAATATTAAAATGGTTTATCTAGCCTCTTTAATTAACCTGCGTTGTTTATTTTAACAGCATATTTTAAATACAAAGGAAAAAAAAAGAAAAAGTATACTTTGCTAACAATTTTTTTTTATGAAGAATGTTCCGCCCTCTTTGTAATATTTTTAAAGTATTTAGAAATGCATCATTTCTTTGTTGCAGATAAATATTATAAGTAGTGATACCTCTTCCATTGGTTTGATGACATTTTTTTATATTTGAAAATTATTTTATAAGAAATTATGTAGTATGAAAATAATTGCTTGAGTACACTTTTATTCAATCTCAAGATATGTAAATAATATTATTGTTAGTGTAATTAAAAAAAAGATATGAACTCCCCCTGCACAATTGTACTCAGTTCCCTTAATTTCATTAAACAATATTATATACTCAAGATATAAAATTTGCAATACACCTCCTTGTAGGTTAACTAACTGACTAGTGCCTACTTCTTTGGGCAGTAAACATTTATTAAGTAAATATAAAAGTTAGACATAATATGCTGTCACTGACTTTTTTGTAGGCATTATCAAGCTCTACAACTCTTCTCTGGAACTCAATCATATATCTCTCATCATTAAGGTAGTGTTCGTAAGAAACGTTTTCGTTTGACTTTTTTTTTCTCCAACTTACTTTGAAATCCGATTACCACAAAAAAGTATTTTCTTTTTTTGGATTACATATAGAGTATGACACCTACAAATAACGTGGCTTTCTATTGGTAAAAGATTTTTCAAAATCGGTTTAGTAGATTCAGATTACACTCTAAACATCACACTCTTTATAATATTAGTAATAGTAATAAAGTTGTAATATTAGTGTAGATGATCCCCATTTTTTTGATATGGTAAATATTCATCAATTAATTATTACAACTTACCGATTTTATTAGAAAACCATTACCAACCTCTTTTTCAAATATCTATACATATAATAAAAATGTATATTTTATGTGCCTGTACATTTTAGATTTTTGTGTAAAAACTTATTTCAAGAGCCTAAAAATCATTAATGAAAAACTTCTATATCATTTTTAGAAATGTCTGTCTGTTTGTTTGTGTATACATCACAACTAAAGCAAAATATTTCTACCACAAACATAACAGACAAAAATCATAAACAATATTATTGAGTTAGTTTTCATAAAAATCTGTCCACTCTGTCAACAGTTATTCTAATTTAAATGTAGGCATAACTTAACAGAGAAATATAGATATCATATAGGCAGTTGAGTATAAACAAAAAATCAAGCAAAGATAGGCAGATCTTAAGACATATTAATGTTCAGTTTCTTGGTACTCATTTAATTTCATTTGGTTCCTCATGTGAAGTCAGGAAAGATAGTATACTGCTACTATAAATCTGAAGTATCTTATATTTGTCCAGGCTATTGCCTTAAATTAACACTAACACTTACTGGTAGATATGGAACTTCTCAGAATATTACGTGAGCTACATATCATTTTATTCTCTCTCATAGTAACAGAAGTAATTTAAAAATGGTAAGAGGGTTAAATAATAATGCCAAAATTGCAATTGAACACAGTAAATACAGGAAAAACCATTTTCATGGGAACAAAGTGAACATCAACTGGTATTGATATATAAATCAAGCTAGATACTTTTTTTTAATATATATTATATGAGGCAAACGAACAGACGGGTCATCTGATGGTAAGTGATCACCGCCATCCATAGACACTAGCAACACTAGGGGAGTTGCAAGTGCGTTGACAGCCTGTGTTTGGGGGGAGGAGGGGAAGAGGAGATGGCCTTGCAGCGCTCTCACTGACCGAAGGAAACGCAACAATGCAAGCACTGTTACTTCACATCGGTTTTCTGTGAGAGGGTGGTACTACCCCAGGCGAGCCAACCCATTCATGCTGAAACCAGTAGTAGCTTCAGCGTGGCTCTACCACCACCACTACTTAATATTATATACTCAAGATATAAAATTTGCAATACACCTCCTTGTAGGTTAACTAACTGACTAGTGCCTACTTCTTTGGGCAGTAAACATTTATTAAGTAAATATAAAAGTTAGACATAATATGCTGTCACTGACTTTTTTGTAGGCATTATCAAGCTCTACAACTCTTCTCTGGAACTCAATCATATATCTCTCATCATTAAGGTAGTGTTCGTAAGAAACGTTTTCGTTTGACTTTTTTTTTCTCCAACTTACTTTGAAATCCGATTACCACAAAAAAGTATTTTCTTTTTTTGGATTACATATAGAGTATGACACCTACAAATAACGTGGCTTTCTATTGGTAAAAAATTTTTCAAAATCGGTTTAGTAGATATTATATTGTTATTAGAATGCTTCTTAGTATTATTGAGAACAAAGCTTGGAACATATTTCTAAGTAAACAGGGATATTTGACGTATCACATGAGTTTTATAAACATATCGAAACATATGTTCCAGTCATTGTTTGTTTACTAATATTTCTTGATTATGGTAAACAAAAAAAATGTGATAAAATTATAACTATTTTACGATATGTCTAAAATCTATTATAAATAAACTAATAAATATAGATAGATATGGTTATACAGTTTGTCGTTACAAGTTCTGATTATATGTTGAAAACCATTACCAACCTCTTTTTCAAATATCTATACATATAATAAAAATGTATATTTTATGTGCCTGTACATTTTAGATTTTTGTGTAAAAACTTATTTCAAGAGCCTAAAAATCATTAATGAAAAACTTCTATATCATTTTTAGAAATGTCTGTCTGTTTGTTTGTGTATACATCACAACTAAAGCAAAATATTTCTACCACAAACATAACAGACAAAAATCATAAACAATATTATTGAGTTAGTTTTCATAAAAATCTGTCCACTCTGTCAACAGTTATTCTAATTTAAATGTAGGCATAACTTAACAGAGAAATATAGATATCATATAGGCAGTTGAGTATAAACAAAAAATCAAGCAAAGATAGGCAGATCTTAAGACATATTAATGTTCAGTTTCTTGGTACTCATTTAATTTCATTTGGTTCCTCATGTGAAGTCAGGAAAGATAGTATACTGCTACTATAAATCTGAAGTATCTTATATTTGTCCAGGCTATTGCCTTAAATTAACACTAACACTTACTGATAGATATGGAACTTCTCAGAATATTACGTGAGCTACATATCATTTTATTCTCTCTCATAGTAACAGAAGTAATTTAAAAATGGTAAGAGGGTTAAATAATAATGCCAAAATTGCAATTGAACACAGTAAATACAGGAAAAACCATTTTCATGGGAACAAAGTGAACATCAACTGGTATTGATATATAAATCAAGCTAGATACTTTTTTTTAATATATATTATATGAGGCAAACGAACAGACGGGTCATCTGATGGTAAGTGATCACCGCCATCCATAGACACTAGCAACACTAGGGGAGTTGCAAGTGCGTTGACAGCCTGTGTTTGGGGGGAGGAGGGGAAGAGGAGATGGCCTTGCAGCGCTCTCACTGACCGAAGGAAACGCAACAATGCAAGCACTGTTACTTCACATCGGTTTTCTGTGAGAGGGTGGTACTACCCCAGGCGAGCCAACCCATTCATGCTGAAACCAGTAGTAGCTTCAGCGTGGCTCTACCACCACCACTCCTTATATAAAATCTCCCCCCAAACACAGGCTGTCAACGCACTTGCAACTCCCCTAGTGTTGCTAGTGTCTATGGATGGCGGTGATCACTTACCATCAGATGACCCGTCTGTTCGTTTGCCTCATATAATATATATTAAAAAAAAGTATCTAGCTTGATTTATATATCAATACCAGTTGATGTTCACTTTGTTCCCATGAAAATGGTTTTTCCTGTATTTACTGTGTTCAATTGCAATTTTGGCATTATTATTTAACCCTCTTACCATTTTTAAATTACTTCTGTTACTATGAGAGAGAATAAAATGATATGTAGCTCACGTAATATTCTGAGAAGTTCCATATCTACCAGTAAGTGTTAGTGTTAATTTAAGGCAATAGCCTGGACAAATATAAGATACTTCAGATTTATAGTAGCAGTATACTATCTTTCCTGACTTCACATGAGGAACCAAATGAAATTAAATGAGTACCAAGAAACTGAACATTAATATGTCTTAAGATCTGCCTATCTTTGCTTGATTTTTTGTTTATACTCAACTGCCTATATGATATCTATATTTCTCTGTTAAGTTATGCCTACATTTAAATTAGAATAACTGTTGACAGAGTGGACAGATTTTTATGAACACTAACTCAATAATATTGTTTATGATTTTTGTCTGTTATGTTTGTGGTAGAAATATTTTGCTTTGGTTGTGATGTATACACAAACAAACAGACAGACATTTCTAAAAATGATATAGAAGTTTTTCATTAATGATTTTTAGGCTCTTGAAATAAGTTTTTACACAAAAATCTAAAATGTACAGGCACATAAAATATACATTTTTATTATATGTATAGATATTTGAAAAAGAGGTTGGTAATGGTTTTCAACATATAATCAGAACTTGTAACGACAAACTGTATAACCATATCTATCTATATTTATTAGTTTATTTATAATAGATTTTAGACATATCGTAAAATAGTTATAATTTTATCACATTTTTTTTGTTTACCATAATCAAGAAATATTAGTAAACAAACAATGACTGGAACATATGTTTCGATATGTTTATAAAACTCATGTGATACGTCAAATATCCCTGTTTACTTAGAAATATGTTCCAAGCTTTGTTCTCAATAATACTAAGAAGCATTCTAATAACAATATAATAAACGCACCATACAAACTTAACCTTACATTTGCAATAAGAAATGTATGTACAGTGCAATAAACACTAAACAAACTTTCGGTATCACGATAGAGTACATTAAATTTTAGTATGCTTTATGATAAATATACTCAAAACTCGTTAACGACATAAAGCGTGGTGAATATCGACCCATGTGCAGAGCGTTTCGGCACAACATTTTATGATGGAATACTTATATAAATTATACTGTAATTTAAATATATCAAAACTTAAGGACAAAAGTCATTTAGCTACTATCAATTTTGAATTCTCTCAATAAAAAGCGATGGCATTAACAATGAAAACTTTTTTACCTTCGTTTTCGTGACTCCACGGTGCCGCTTTAGTTTCCCAGCGTTGAGTATATTTATTCACAGCACTTATCATCACAATACTATAAATATATTATAAATCCTACCATTAAACGAAATGAACTACGCTTATGAAAACTTAAAATACACAAGCTATGGATAATTCAAGCAAGGTAGTTTGGAATACGACACAACTCACAAAACAAACCAATAGAAAAAGAGATAATGAAACAAAACTGGAAAGTCGCATAGCGCATGCGTTCCAAGAAGTTATATCGGTATCATCGGTAAAGTAGTCCAGGGCTTTTTTTAAAATATCAATAATAGAGTTGGGAAATGTAGCGAAATAGTTAATGAACATGAAATAATAATACTTCGAGTTAATAATTTTGTAGGTATTTAAGTCCACATACTGACAATAATATACTAAATTAAAAGGAAAACTTTTTGTATAAATTTTAGTAAATGATTTAAAGAGAACAATAAAGTATTTAATAAGTATACTTGTATTGTGATACGAACAATAATTCCTATTTTAACTGCAACTAAATTAAAGTTATTTCTTAAAGAAACTTTCTACAATAATGAATGCATTTTTTTGTTTTCTCGATAATTATAGTATTGAAACGAACATAAAATTATATAATATAATACCACCTTTTATATGTAGCAAGCGTTACTTGTTTTTATAGCACTTCACTAGTTGTGAAAGTAGTCTCGTATTGTTACCACTATTGCCATCTAGTATACATTTCTTTAACTATAATGAATATATAGTGAAACTACTAACATATTGTTTAACCACGCTATTCATAGATGGCAGTTTTCTCAAACTTAAGTTTTATCTAAATTTTAAGATGCGAATTTGAGCTTGTTACTCTTTTTACGTCTTAATTATTGAACCGATCATCATGAAATTGTAAACACGCTGTCAGGGTTACAGAGAGGTATATTTCATTAAAAAAATATTGTTTCCATGGAATAGGTCAATTTATAACAGGAGCAAAGCTGCGTCCAAAAGCTAGTTTAGTTTAAAGCATAAACTCCTTGTATTCAAAGTTCTAAAAGTCCTTTAGTTAAAATAAAACTCGTCAATATTTCGGAAATAAATATTTGTTGAACTATTTCATATACCTATCTTCTTTAAAATCGCATGGGCACACACGGTCACAATTAATGAATTCTTAACTATAAAAAGTTGTTATTTGTATATAGAAAGAGTATGTAACTACATTTATATTCCAAATTAATCGTATTAATAATGTATTGTAAGGAAGCGATAGTTGTACTAAAACTTGATGTACCGAAATAAACATTATCTAACTACAATATTTTTAATAATCACTAATTGAGAGTTTTATGTCTTGGTCATCGAGTCTGCGACATGTATCTTGAACTGTGAGGATACTTCTATTGAGCACCGACGCCTGGAAATATTTCGTTTCCTCATACGCTATAGATAAATGCCTACTTATTCAGTGGGAAATTTACATTTTTTAAAGTATTGGTCTCTTCACTTTGGACTACCACTGCTTCCATCCTATACTAGTTTTAGACATTAATTAATGTAGGTTATATAAATATTGAGAAATATAATTTGCTGTTTCTAGGCCGCGTTCTATGTGACATATTTACAAATTGGCCATTTACTAAATTGAAAATTTGTTCTGAGCTTCCAATTTTCATGTTCATTGTAACTTCTCCAATTAGTGGAAGATTATTCATCGGATTTGTTAAAATATAGACAAGTTTACGAATGAATACACAATTTACACTAAATCATTCCAGTTAACGAACATGTGCTATTTCACGGATATTATTATGTCCCGCATATAATTTGATTTTACGACCATCCTTCTAAAGTTAGTATTGTAGACTCAATTTCACGGCAAATTAGCAAAGGAGATACAACTGTAACAGGACTAGTTTACAAAAAAATTACATATGTTTATCTCAGGAGTTTCTGAAGTGGTATATCTAGAAAGGTAAAATTATTAGATGTGCGTAGAATAATACTTAACTAGATAAATGAATTTTATTGTGTATTAGCTGATTCCTGGCCGATTCGTTGGGCATTAAAAAAGTGGCAAAGGGTCGATGAAATCCAAAAAATTATTGGCGTAGACTACGGTAAATTCTGCATCGATTGGTCCTATAATGCAGATGCGTCCAGTAGCCTTTTTTTCTTTTACAATAGAATATAGATTCACATGCACTGGGCTCCGGAGTCACAGCTCTATGGTAACATAGAAGTTCAATACGTTGTATCTTTACCGTATAATGAAACTGTAGAATCTTATCCTGACCAATGTGTTACCTTCTTTTCATAACGTTGGGTTCTTAAAAAAACAATGTCAAGAGATTTTTAAGCAGGTCATTATGACGGCGCTGATTGGCGATGGATTGTAGATCACTTGGGGGTGTTTTTTTTGGCTTTTGTTGTTTTTGATTTTGCATTGTATATGAGTGTAATGCCGCCTCTTTGTTGAACTACAAACAAATATAAATTAAAATATAATTAAAAAAATTATGTGTATATTATATGTTATATTTTTGAAGATAAAATACAGGCCATGTTACTCCCGAATAATGTAGCTTCCTACAGATGAAATATTTTTTGAAATCAGTTGATTATTATTTGAGTTTTTTTTTATGTCATAAAAGGCAAACGAACAGGTCGGTCACCTGATGTTAAGTGATCACCGCCGTCCATAAACACTAGCAACACCAGAGTCGCAAGTGCCAATCAAAATATTAAATATTTTCTCTCCACAATAGTATATTAGACGAATGAGTCTACATTTATTTAAATCTAGTGCTGTACTAGTAATGAATTTAATTTTTTACCTTATTACATTAATGGTAAAAATTAATTTCGAGTTGATATCATATAAAATGTTAGTGCAAAGTATACATTCAGACATTACCTACTGCACTCAAGATAACAGGTTAAGTTGGAAAAAAGTATGGCCCTTTATGTACTCTTGATTGTCAACAATCATAAGAAACGAAATATAATTCGTCCATTCCTCGAAATTTCTTTTACCTTTGAATTCTTTAAACGTCGACCCAGTTCTTATCTCAAAGACACGTCGCTGAAGTCGACAAAGCGGAGAGGTTGAGTCTAATAGGGCTTCTTAAGGCAGTATATGACCCTTTGGCCCTTCCTTTGACGCAGCCGGAATAAAGGCAATTTAAAAAGGTAAAGTAGCGTCAGCAACGAGAAGCTTTTCATTGTAACCTACTTTCTTTTTTGGATCGACTGATGACAAAACAAAGGTATTCGTATAGTTAACCATCGAACATTAGAATTATTATTAACCGGACCTGTTATAAATAGGAATACCTGTTATAAATATTCATGAGTTGTTATATTTATAGAGTCTCGTTTTTACTCAGTCATATTTTTCGACAATAATTCAACTGTAACAACCCATCTCGTTTAACAAGCATACACGGTTTTTTGTTCATAACGATATATATTAACATAAAAAAAATGTTTTAGAGATTTTATCTACACTTGAATCTATACAATACTAATTGCCCGCCCCGGCTTCGCACCGGTGTACATAATAGGTTAAAAATGGGGACTAGGTCTTCTCTTTTTTGTTCGTTCTTACAGTATAATTATATAATGAAAAAGAAGTGTGTATGTACTGATGTACACGCGTTAGAAGTTATAATTCTTTAGCGTAACAAGATAAAAATCTTTTCAAAAATATTATCTTTCGCCTTATTCTACGTTTGTGGAAAAAACGACACTAACTATAGAAAAAGTTGACTATAGCTAACTTCAGGGTGTCGGTTTTTTGTGACGGTGTGCGCGCGCATCGTAAAAATTTACTCTAATCATTTTTCCCTAACGCGCCAAAAGAAGTACAACTTCAAAAATTTTGTCTAGTCTGTTAATATTTTTGAAGACCTCCCTAGTGTCTCAGTCACTAATCTTTACATGGAGAATTTGTAATCGAAATTTTCGTACGATTTTTTAAACATTTTCTTTCATACAAACCTTGTCCTGACGATTACACACAAAAAAATAATTAGCTATATACATAAATTCGATAATTGATTTTTATTTATTTAGAAGAATACGGCATGTATTTAGCACAGACACTGTTATTTCAGAATATTATTCAAATAAAATATCACGCAAATTCTAATATAGAATTGCGCGTGTGGGCATTGCTTTTGACCATGAAGAATCAATGTCTTTTTTTCTTGGGGAATAATTCTCTGACGGATATCCATTCCGCCGGGCAGCTGAGGATGTGTTATGTCCGATTCACACGAATTAAAACCCCATGGTACCTTCTTTTGGCCGGGAGAGCAGGGACATAAGCGGCAAAGAATCAATGCCTAGGCGCCACGCCGCCTCTTGCGTTTCTGGGTTAAGATGGGCAATATAGCTTTTAATTTCCAGCTAATTGTTTATCCTCCTTCGAGCACCGGTCAGTTAAAGATATGTTTTCAATTATGTCCCCAACGCCATTTGATTTTTATAAAATATTAATAGGTAGTTCCTACTTTTGTGGTATTTCGAATATTCGTATTACTATTATGTTATTAACAAGAGGTATTAGAATAGAAATTTATATATCTCATGACATAACTTGTGATAACTTATACCCATTAAAACTAAGAGATAAACCACATATCTGTATCAATATTGTAAAATTTGGAAGGTTCTTTGTGTTCTTATGTGTTCTGTGCTTGATTACGTTAAGATCTGATTTTTTTTTTTTATTGTAGCACGGCAAAATGACTGCACTGTGCCTGATGGTAAGCACAGTACAATCCAGAAACAATGGCGACCACCGAGTGACACATTATCCATCGCCGGTCGCCGCTGTCATGCCGGCTTGCGAAAAGCTGGATATGCACAGGCTGATCCCGAAACGCGACCCGCAAAAGCGAATCACTATGACGAGCTTTTTCGCTATATACATGGTGGTTGCGTTCGCCATTGCCTCGTTCGTTATTC
Source organism: Antheraea pernyi (assembly GCA_015888305.1). Taxonomy (NCBI): domain Eukaryota; kingdom Metazoa; phylum Arthropoda; class Insecta; order Lepidoptera; family Saturniidae; genus Antheraea; species Antheraea pernyi. The sequence goes on along the minus strand of MU159116.1, from coordinate 21,857 downwards.
AGCAGGGTGCACCAGGGTTGCCTTGGATGTCTCAAGTCTTAGATGTTATTCCCCCAAATTACACCCCCAAAAGTTATTGTATTGCATTGTATAGTGTATATAACTATTCTCAATAATAAACTCACATAATAACACGCAACGATCCTCAGGAGCAGAGTAAATAGTAAAGGTAAAATTGTGGTGGCAGTATTATTTGCCTTAGTTGTGTCACTGTCCTAAACATCTCGATGACTAAACAGTTACTCCTAATAAAATTTTGAAAATTATTATTGAAAAGCATTATCGTATTACTCTGTTCGGTCATATTGAGAGAACGAGAGAGCAATATAGCAGCGTATCTGGACAACATTACTTGGAAGGAATCTTGTTGAATGTCCTAGGTCCATCGCCTGATGCTGTTCAAAAGGATTTGTGCAAACCCCAAGTGCTAATGCAACTTAGAGCGCTGGCGTTGTGGCAAAAATCGCTTATGCAAGAACTGCTGCACCCATTTCTAATACCGAAGAATGTTTGGGAATGCCCCAGTTAAATAATATGGTTGAACTATATGAGAAACTGTTCTGCTTGTAATGAGGACACGTTGTGTGACTAAACCTAATTTTTACTGCAATTTCTCTGGCCATCTCTTATACTGAAGCCAATGATATTTATAATAGGCATTTATGTGTATCAAAACATCTTAAACATATTTTAATAATTTGTGCTTCAAGAGTAAATATTACTAGGTCAAGTACTGCAGGGACATTGCTACCACTGTATTAGCTGTACAAATGATACGGCGTACACGAGCTACAGAAGCCCCGACGTGTGTCAGCAAAAACTTGTGTAAGCAAAATCCATTTGAGTAGTTCAGAAGAACTAAGGTAAAACCAAGATAGACATGAAAAATGATTTTGTATCTAATCTATAAATATAGATTAGATACAACAATATTACATATTTTATGAACATTTATCATCTCTCTACCTTATAAAAATTAATGAAAAGTACATAAATATTTTAGTCAAATTAATACGTAACGTTTTTAACAAATCAAGCGTAGATTTCACATGAAAATCACATGAAAATAAATTAAGTGTAGATATAATGTAGGTATATGGGAGCGTAATTAAATCTTAACACAAACATCGGATTTCAGATACCTTGGGATGACCTGGATACGGGTGGAGGCTGGCGACGATCGGGCTGTGGGGTGCGGCGAATCGATGCGTTTCCATGGCAACCGCGACGTCTGCCGAGGAGCCTGCGCTCTACTGTCCCTTTCTGTCTCGCCTTGATATCATATCACATGCGCCATATCTACTAAAAGTCTTCAGGACCATAACTTTGTAATTAAATTCGTACGCTAATACAAATTGATAAAGCTGTAAATCCATTGCCCGTAAATCTTACAGTTGACTTTTCGTTCCTGTAAGAGCATCTTCATACGGAAATAAGGAGAAAATCGTTTTTGAATCTATAAAGTCAAAACTGCCTTTATGACTGAAGGAAAAACAGTCTTTTACCATCGGCTTAAAGTGGCGCGAGAATGTACTCATTGCATATCATTACAGATGTTAGTGGTTTAGGAACACTTAGTGGGTGGTTTGCCGAGATATTCCGGCTTTGGGGGCCTGTTAACATCTGGCCCTTAATTTATGGAAGGGTAGAATCTGGTTTCCGTTATGTTTAGTAATTAATAATTTATTTTTGTTTGCACTTCTATTGTTAAGGGTCGTGTTTTGGGATGGAATCGGTAATCGACTTGCAATTATTATCCTGTTGAAAGCTTTTGATATTAAGGTATTAATATTGAATTAAGGCAGTTAAGGGAAATACTATCTATAAATTATATCATGTATAATGGGGTTTCAGTATTGTTTTATGACGATATTGTTGGAGTGGTAATGAAATTGCTATAGACTGTTGTTTGTGATTTATGTATATAAATATTATAAAGCTGAAGAGTTTGTTTGCTTGAACGCGCTAATCTCAGAAACTACTGGTCCAATTTGGAAAATTCCTTCAGTTTTAGATAGCTCATTTATCGAGGAAGGCTAATCATCACGCTAATATCAATGGAAGAGGAGTACCAATGAAGAATGTTTAAGAATCGGGTATTTTTCCTTTTGAGAGAGTCCGCTGCGTGTTAACGTTAGCCCAAAGTAACTATTCCATACAGACGAAATCACGGGCAAAAGCTAGTTCATAATAATTGCAAAACCACCAAACTGAGCATATCATTTCAGTATTGATTTGTCGCGATGCGAGTACTTTTAAAGTCAGCATATTGTACTGTAAAGTATTGTAAGTAGTCATTTTAGTAAAAGGGATCAAAAATATATAGGAGAAGTGTAAAATAGCATACTAAAATTTAAACTAATAAACTGTAGAATAATAAATTCTCATTGTTTTTATAATAGAATTTCGACTCATTCTTGGTTATCGTCTCGTCGACCGACTTAGGTTGGAATCCTTGCAAATACACCGGAGCTTTTAATAAAGCGTTATGATGAAATCATAGCATGGTGGTAGGGCTTTTGCAAAGCTCGCTGGGTTAGCTACGATCCCCAAGTTGAAAATTTGTCACCAGGTACCAATAGGTGTGTTTTGGCATCTGCTCGAAAGATATTTACTAAAATAATACTCAATAAACGCAAAAATGTTTTCATGAAAACAATATTAACTCATTCTATGGGAAAAAAACTTAATCATAAAATGACAAAATATCATGTCACAAAATATTTTTTGTTTTCATATCGGAAAAGTAAAGGGTGTGGATATATCAAAGTAAATTAATCGTTTGTCTGTTGTTAACGTAATAACTACATATACCTATATAGATATCATAGTGAGCCCGACGGACATTGTTCTACATTGATAATAAAAAAATCCTACAAAGTTAAAGGCAGCGCTACCTACCTGGTCTGACTGGCGGATGTAAACCATTCTTGTATCCACCTGAACACACATAAAAAATGTCAACAAAATCTGTCCAACCGTTTAGGAGGAGTTCAGTCACATACGCACAGACAGAAGAATTATACCTATGTATAAAAATATTTAAAATTAAACTATTAAAAAAGCAAATGTTTTCATTAAGTTGAAACAGACAACGGTAATCCTTTCGTTGATTCACATGATGGCAGACAGAATACTAACTTGTCCGAAAATCGATAAGTGTCCCTAAATTGTATATTTTTCTTTTTGAATATGCATAGGTAAACAGGGCGTCCCCTTGCCGTAATAAACATTAATCACTCATAAAAAAGACGAGGCGACTTCTGTGTTTCTTCGTATCTAACATCGACCTTACGTTGTTACATTAATGGTTCAGTTATACGTAACGTAACGTCTTGCGGTTAGTAAAATATCTCCATAAATTATTATGTATTAAAAGAGAAATTGTCGACTTCAGTGGTTGTATGGTTTTACATCAGAGTTTATTAAATTCTGTTCATTCATTTTAATATCGTACGTATCTCGTAGTAGGCACTAATGTATGTTTAATATTTTGTATATACACTCATCAAAAAAGTCTAAGCAACATGTACTAATTTAAATTTTAGGATGGTTCTTCACATTATAACGTTGTATTTTATTTTTAAAATAATATCTTTAGGATTTTATGATGTAAAAATAACAGCTGTTGTCTTTATAAGTTCTTTTAATAACAGAAATGAACAATATTAGAATATTCTGTAGAAACTAAGATACATAAAAAACTAAACTTTTTTCTTACAAAATAAAATTTCTAAAGAAAATGTATTTATTGTGAAAGAATAGAACAATTTAATACAAAGTATGGTCTCCTCTGCTATTCAGAACTTGTCGGCAAACGATTAGTCATTGAATTAATGAGACTGTTTATGTCATCTTGCGGTATTCGCTCCCAATGGAATTGTAGCAAATCCTTCAGCTGTTGGGTTGTTGTCGCTCCGTCCAAGTCCTTCAAAACACGTCTCTGGAGCATGTCCCATGCGTGCTCGATGGGGTTGAGATCTGGCGATAGTGCAGGCCAGGGCAATACCCGGATGTTCTCCGTTGCAAAGTATTCACTGGTTCGCCGAGCTGTATGTGAACGCGCATTGTCATGCATTAACCTAAAATCGGAGCCAAAGGTTTGTGCAAATGGGTAGACATAAGGTCTGAGAATATCCTCAATGTAATTCATGTTTCCATTACAAAAACGAGCTCAGTTCGCCTGTTCTTCATAATACCCGCCCATAACATAACTGTTGAGCCGCTATATGGATGAACTTCCTGAACGCACCTGAGCCTTTCAGTATTTCCGGGCCGACGATACACTCGCACCCTTCTTGTATCAGGCTTAAACCCGAATCACGACTTATCGGAAAACATAATTTTATCCCATTGTTCCTGGGTCCATGTTATGCGTTCTCTACACCTTCATATCGACGAGCGCGATTCCCGTGACGTATCGGTGGGCACCTGATTGGGCGTCGAGCTCGTAGACCGTACT
>MU159116.1:5754-17361 GCA_015888305.1 Antheraea pernyi | reverse complement strand
AAAAAAAAAGCTTACATAGGTCGCGAATTGCATGTATCAGGCAACAGCCAAAGCCGAGGTGTGCCACGCACCCTTGAGCTAGTTGTCAAAATAAAATCGGCTGGGTTTTAATCATTTTTAGAAATGTCTGTTTGTCTATCTGTCTCTTTGTTTTTGTGACCACGCATCACTGCTAAAGTGTTGCGTTCACAATAAAACCTCAAGCATATTCTCGGGTATCATTTAGTCTTGGTCTTATTGAAATTGGTTCTCTCAATGAAACTTTATTGTAAGTTTAATGACGACGTGAATTAAGTACGAGAGAAAGTAGATAAGTAAAGGGAATACATTCAGATTACTTGATTAGTCACTATTTTTTACATTAGGTTCCACGCAGACGAAGCCCCGGGCATAGCTAGTTCTTATTATAATATATATAGTGCCAATGTAAGTTGGTTTTGTTCGTTACTATACAAGTTATACAACGTATACAAGTTGTCTGGGATACAAACAAGGACATCAGGATACAAACAGGATACCCATAATATAGAAAAAAGTACTGTTCTCGAGGGGTAGGTCAAATCTACATTAAGACGAGCGAAGCCGCGAGCAAAAAGTAGTGAGCTTATAAATATATTATATTAGATGAGCTCGTGATTTCAATCTTACGATAATTCAAATTAAACGTCTAATATCATAGTCTTTTATTTAACAAATTTTGTTTATTGCATAAGGTAGGCTAAGGACTGAGGGGTCTATCACGCTGACCTTTTAAACCGCGAAGAAAGCCCTCGATGAAGGGGCGACACCTGCCTGGGAGTAGACGTATGCTAAGACGTATAAACGTAAGACGTATGACCCTCAGCTGCCTGGCTATAGAGGAAGTCCGTAAGGATTTTCCCGGAAAAAAAACAGGCTAAGGACTGTCATCAATAACAAAAAAGTTTACTTACCTACGCACTTTGTTTGAGTAAATACTTAGAAATTAATTAATATAAATGGTAAATTTTGTAATATCACGCATGTTGCTTAGACTTTTTTGATGTGTGTATTTCCTAGTTTGTATCAGGATGTACTAGTGGATGACAATTGATAATGGTGAAAACACCAGTGAACGATCAGTACCAGCCTGTCTCTCCAAACAGAGCGTGCTCACGCCCACGCCCGCGTAACCACAGATCACGCCGCCGTGGTCTGGGGGTAAATTTCGCTCCCGTACACCAGACTAGGCCCCCTCGGCAGCTGCTCAAGCCTAGGTCCGTTCCCTCGGCGTGGAGCCCTTGAGTGCGCTGCTCGCGCGATACAGTGACACAAAATCTTACATAACTGCGACAACATTACAAATATCACCTCCACACACTTGCACGCATACATGCTTACACATGCAAGTGGAAGGGTTTTATCTTTTTTCCCTTATCAAACTGAAATAGTTTAGAATATTATCCGATACGAAATATATATAAGAGTTATTGGGGTATTTATGCTTGGTACACATATATGTTTCAACAACTCATATATGTATGAATAGTTAGCTTAGCTTAGGTTAGCTTACATAGGTCGCCGCGCAGCACACTCTGTCTGAGTGTGCTGCGTGGGGGGTACAGCGCCGCATTCTGGCGGCGGTGGTAGGAGTGGATTTGTCGCTGCCGAGTGTGGTTTCGGCCATGCTCGGCAGCAAACAGGCGTGGCGAGCAATGGCCTATTTCTGCGAGGAGGTCATCTCGCAGAAGGAGGCAGCGGAGAGGGCCCGTGAGGCAGACCCGCTGATACCCACGATACAAAAAAAAAGCTTACATAGGTCGCGAATTGCATGTATCAGGCAACAGCCAAAGCCGAGGTGTGCCACGCACCCTTGAGCTAGTTGTCAAAATAAAATCGGCTGGGTTTTAATCATTTTTAGAAATGTCTGTTTGTCTATCTGTCTCTTTGTTTTTGTGACCACGCATCACTGCTAAAGTGTTGCGTTCACAATAAAACCTCAAGCATATTCTCGGGTATCATTTAGTCTTGGTCTTATTGAAATTGGTTCTCTCAATGAAACTTTATTGTAAGTTTAATGACGACGTGAATTAAGTACGAGAGAAAGTAGATAAGTAAAGGGACTTAATACATTCAGATTACTTGATTAGTCACTATTTTTTACATTAGGTTCCACGCAGACGGAGCCCCGGGCATAGCTAGTTCTTATATTATAATATATATAGTGCGAATGTAAGTTTGTTTTGTTCGTTACTCTGTCACGCCGTAACTACTCAATCGATCATCATTCAGTTTTGCATACAAGTTGTCTGGGATACAAACAAGGACATAGGATACCCATAATACAGAAAAAAGTACTGTTCTCGAGGGATAGGTCAAATCTACATTAAGACGAGCGAAGCCGCGAGCAAAAAGTAGTGAGCTTATAAATATATTATATTAGATGAGCTCGTGATTTCAATCTTACGATAATTCAAATTAAACGTCTAATATCATAGTCTTTTATTTAACAAATTTTGTTTATTGCATAAGGTAGGCTAAGGACTGAGGGGTCTATCACGCTGACCTTTTAAACCGCGAAGAAAGCCCTCGATGAGGGGGTGACACCTGCCTGGGAGTAGACGTATGCTAAGACGTATAAACGTAAGACGTATGACCCTCAGCTGCCTGGCTATAGAGGAAGTCCGTAAGGATTTTCCCGGAAAAAAAACAGGCTAAGGACAGTTGGTAATCTTGTACCAAAGTTATGCATTGCTAGTATAGTCGAATATATATAATCATATATGTCTATACATATAATAAGAATGTAAATGTGATGTGTCTGTACTTATTGGATGAAAATTATAATCGAGATAGACTTTGTTATCGATATAGAAGCCAAAAATAATATTTTTACAATTTTTGTCTGTCTGTCTGTCTGTCAGTATCATTAAGCATATCCTCAAGAGTAACGCAGTCTTTGTTTTATTAAAATCCGTCCACTCTATCAAAAGTTATTGTAATTTGAATGACGGCTCGAGGTAAATGCGAAAGAAGAGTAGTAATCTACGTGTAGGTATAACTAATATTACAAAGCTTATTTGTTTGGTTGAACGCGCTAATCTCAGCAACTACTGGTCCGATTTGAAAAATTCTTTCAGTGTTAGATAGCTTATTCTTTATCGATAAAGACTATCATCACGCTAAAACCAATAGCAGCGAAGCACTAATGAAAAATATTTCAACAATGGGGTTTTCATCCTTTTGAGAGCTTTCGCTGCGTGTTAGCGATAGCTCAAAAGAACTATTCCACACCGACGAAGTCACGGGCAGAAGCTAATTTAAAAATGTCTCATTCCTATATTCACAAATCACAAATGTAACATTTAACAACTAACTATATATTTAAACAGAGCACAAAAGAGAAAACCCTAATGTAGGTACTAATTCACAGTTATTAGTAAAGTCTATTAATTACGCCAACGCAAAAATTAATCGTAATTTTAATGAAAATATGAAAATCAGGAATATTATAGATTTTTAATAAATATAAATATTGTATTAGCAAACTCAATTCTTGTCGATTGTTTTTAATTTACATATAGTGTTAAAATACGAAATGGAAGAATAATATTGTTTCGAATAAAAATATATTAATATCAATAGTCACTTTGTAAACTTTTTTTTTATTGTAGCACGGCAAAATGACTGCACTATGCCTGATGGTAAGCACAGTACAATCCAAAAACAATGGTCACCACCTAGAGAGAAACTATCCATCGCCGGTCGCCGCTGTCATGCCGGCCTGCGAAAAGTTGGATATGCACAGGCTGATCCCGAAACGCGACCCGCAGAAGCGAATCGCTATGACGGGATTTTCACCATATACATGGTGGTTGCGACCTAGTCAGGCTGTAAAACCTTTCGCTATTGCCTCGTTCGTTACGAAGCAGGGTGTACCACGAGCAGGTGAGGTTGGCTTGGGTGTGTCAAGTCTTATGATGATATTCGACACCCCTTTCACCCCAAACTTTAAATTGTTTGGATACAATAAAATAGTTTTAATACAAATTAAATATGTCGCATCGGTTACGTTACGTGAGACATGAACTGAGCTAAAATGTACCTACATAGGCTGACCGAAGCTCCTAATGACCGGCCGGCCGTGTGTCACGGAACAGGCTAATATTTATGTAAATTGCGGAGAATATGATTAGTCCGCATCGCCTCCCTCTCTGATAATCATATTTACGGCTTTCGCCCGCCACCCTCGGGGTGGTCTAGTTCTCGATGTTCTTTGACATTTGTCAGGCTTGCCGTCGAGTTTGTGAAATTAACTGTGATTTACAGAAGTAACTTTAGCATATGCGTGTTATGTGCGATTATCTTATCTATCATAGACTATCTTAGGACTGTGGTCAGTAAACCGCGGCTTGAGGGCCGCATGCGGCTCTTTCACTCTTTAATTGCGGCTCTTCCACAAATTGTCTAGTACAGACATGGAATATTATCTATAAACTTGCCTTGCAAGTAACAAATAAACATTTTTAATACGTAATTTTTTTTTATATCATAGATTGCAAACGAACAGTTGGGCCACCTGATGTTAAGTGATCACTACCGTCCATGGACACTTGCAACACCAGGGGAGTCGTAAGTGCATTGCCAACCTGTGTTGTTGGGTGAAGAGGAGGGGAGGTGGGCCCCCCGCACTCTCACTGACCGAACGAAACGCAACAATGCAAGCACTGTTACTTGACGTCGGTTTTCTGTGATACTACACTACGGCGGTACTACCCCGGGTGAGCCGACCCATTAATACTGAAACTAGTTACATATGTCATGTCATCATCACTATTGGATTACTTATGATTTAAGAATAAATCAAAACATACTTTATTCAATTAAGACCCTGAGAAGGCGCTTATAAACGTCAAAGCTACCACCGGTTCGGAAAACAACCCAGTTACCGAGAAGAACTTGATTTGAATATCAGAACTCATTTTTGTTTCACGATTCCGATATCTTTGTATGCCAACTTCACATACATAGAAGAACTCTATCTGGTTTATCTCTTCATGATATACATTTTTAGCAATAGCACCACTAGTCGCTCGAAAAAAAGACATATTAAACAAAGGCAAGTTCGAGAGTGTATTTTTAATGCTAATTATTTCAATAAAAATGTAGATATCGATTAAAGAAAAGCTTAACTAATAAACAAAGACTGAATAAATTTCACTTTTGTATTGTTTTCATTGGCTCTTTCGTTACTTTATAACATAGAAAAAAAATCCGATGGTCTGACGAGTTTGGTGACCACTGTTTTAGGGAATATATAGGTATATTGAGCATCAGTTTTTTTTCTATGTTATCAAATAGCAAACAGGATTGCAATTCATCTAATGTAGGCCACTGTCGCCTATATTTTATAACAAACCTTACAGATACTGGAGTCCCAACTGAGGTTAATAATTAATAATTAGCCGCTGACAGCGGTTTCGTTCACGAGAAAATGCTTTTGATATTCAAAGAATCTTGAAGCTGGTAGAGCCACGCTGTAGCTATTACTAATTTCAGCATGAACGGGTCGGATCGTCCAGGGTAGTACCACCCTCTCACAGAACACCGACGTGAAGTAACTATGCTTGCATTGTTGCGTTTCGTTCGTTCAGTGAGAGCGCCGGAGGCCCACCTCCTTTCCATGGTGGGACCTAACAAGACGAGCGTTAGACCTAATTCTTTTCTGACACAAAATACACATTAGAGTTGTTGAGATATGTATGCTTGGTACACATATATGTTTCAACAACTCATATATGTATAAATAGTTTAGCTTAACTTAGGTTAGCTCAGATAGGTCGCGAATTGCATGAAACAGGCAACAGCCAAGCCGAGGTGTGCCGTGCACCCTTGAGCTGGTTGCCCAAATAAAATCGGCTAAGTGCCTTAAGCGCTCGCCTTAGTAGTCCGGTGAAGCTGTTAAGACCTTGCTAGGCCAATAGCGTAGTCAGTTCGAGAAAAAAATAAAGAAAAAGTTAGACCTAACTCTTACATTAAACCTACCGCCATGCTTTCATCACTACATTTATTTACATGGAAAGCACTTGCCTATATCTGTCGGGGTGTAAGGGGTGTCGAATAACATCTAAGACTTGAAACACCCAAGCCAACCTCATCTGCACGTGGTGCACCCTGCTGAATAACGAACGAGGCAATGGCGAAAGCGGGGTGGTAGGGTTTTACAGCCCGACTGGGTCGCAACCACCGTGTAGCCCGTCATAGTGATTCGCTTCTGCGGGTCGCGTTTCGGGATCAACCTGTGCATATCCAGCCTTTCGCAGGCCTGCATGACAGCGGCGACCGGCGATGGATAGTGTGTCACTCGGTGGTCGCTGTTGTTTTTGGGTTGTACTGCGCTTACCATCAGGCACAGTGCAGTCAATTTGCCGTGCTACAATAAAAAAAAAAGAAAAGCTATTGAACTACTCTGTTATTCGTGTTCGAAAAATGCATCCTTTTCTAAAGTTTTCATGTACCTACCTACAGATTTAGCAACCATGTTGTTTTTATATTCCGTTGATATTATTGATAAGTTATAACTTGAAATTCGATAAAAGTAGTTGATATCCTTTAGATACTATTACTATAGAAAAAAGGTAGGTGAAATTTCTCCATAACTTGTCTTTTAATATAGAATGTGGAAAAGATTACTAGATTATAGGTATTATAAATATGAATTTTAAATTGGCTTTTGTGCTTGTAAACCTTAATTATCAATCGATTAGCATAAAATTTTACATACACGGTGTCAGAGATATAGAAAAGTTTTTTTTTTTATATCATAGGAGGCAAACGAACAGATGGGTCACCTGATGTTAAGTGATCACCACCGTCCATAGACACTTGCAACACCAGGGGAATCGCAAGTGCGTTGCCAGCCTGTGTTGGGAGGGGAGGGGGGGGGGAGAGGAAGGGAAGAAGGAAGGGGAGGGTAGGTGGGTCTCCGGCGCTCTCACTGACCGAACGAAACGCAACAATGCAGGCACTGTTACGCATCGGAGAAGGTACTGTTCCTGAGATATCGATAATTATCTTTTAGACGGTCGTCCGCCGTAATAACTCACAGCCTATTGACGAATTAATTGTAATAAGATACATCGAGAACGAAAAATGATCTGTGACATCCCAAAGAAAACCCTATATCCATAAAAAAGTTTACGTTAACATGAGTGAGGTCGTGGGTAGTACTTAATTATACTTTAATTTAAACTTTGATATATTTAAGCACGATCAGAAAGAAGGATAAAGGAAAGTAATTAAGTGCTGCTTCGAAACATGTCGATAGACGCTGCACAACACGTTTTTTTGTAAAGAGTAGCAGAAAATCGCCAAGTTTTCATGAAACATTTTCGGATTAAAAAAAAAATTGAGCGAGTATCCGAATTTCGAACACGTAGCTATTCAGTTGTTATCCTTTCGAAACTTGTTCGCTTTGCTTTTTTTTCAGACATCTATACCTACCGTTGTATATACGGAAATCGGTAAGAGATAAGACAATTCATATATTTAAATAAGTGTTAATAATAATCAGCCTCAAGTCAGTAGGTGTGTCATCTAATAGTGCTCGGGAAGATTCTGATGATTGCCTTAGTTCTTGAACATGAACATATAAATGGATATTTGGGTGGTGAAATTTATTCTTTTATGTTTTCTCTGTGCTTAGTATGCTCTGTGGTTATTATAGCAATACAGTTTTATAATATACCAAAGTAGTGTTTTGTAAAGGCTGATGCTGACTAAGTGTTCGCTCCGTCTATGATTACATATTTAGGGTGAATGCAGGTTTCGCTTGTAATTTCTGAAAATGTTGGTTATTGTGTAAGAGTGTTGATACAAGAAAGGTTGTGAATTGATCTGAGACAGCGCGAGCGGTCACTATCGCGTTTCCCGCGTGAAAATCGCTTTCCCCGCGGTCGCGGTGTGCCGGAGCACGTGAACGCAGTGTCCCGCCGACCGCTCGCGTGACACGCCGCGCTCCTCGCGCCACAAACCACACATTATTACCCATCCCGCAGGACGTACGCTCCCGGCGCCCGCCCGCGCCGCACTGCCGCCCGGACCGCATCCCTATCGCGCGCGCACACACACAAACAATTCCATTTTCAAAAACTTTTCTAATTTCAAACTGTGCCATCGATTCCGTTAATAATTGAGACTGTCCTGTTTATCGCTGCGGAGGCTATGAGGTCGAAGGCTGTAGCGAGGAGGCTTCAGGCGCAAGGTAAGTGACATCGGTGAATACTTTCAACAATTCATACGAATTCAAAACTTTCAAACTCTCTTATATTGTAATGTTTTCTTTAAAAGTTTTCCACGAGGATGCGCAGTAGGTATAAAGAGATAAGGACAGTGATGCGCTCGGCGCGCGCTGCCATTGGTCGACGCTTCCCCCGCCTGACAAGATAGCGAGGGACATCCTCCGATCATTCTCGAACAAAAAGCTTACCTAACAGCAGATAATACGGCTTACTTCTCTATGACAACGTTATGGGAGGGATGTTCCCTCTGCTGTCATTTGTCATTGGATGATCAGAGGCTTTCAACGTTTACTTTCATTATATACACAAAATATACGCAGCCCCCGATGTATATAATGAAAGTAAACGTTGAAAGCCTCTGATCATCCAATGACAAATGACAGCAGAGGGAACATCCCTCCCATAACGTTGTCATAGAGAAGTAAGCCGTATTATCTGCTGTTAGGTAAGCTTTTTGTTCGAGAATGATCGGAGGATGTCCCTCGCTATCTTGTCAGGCGGGGGAAGCGTCGACCAATGGCAGCGCGCGCCGAGCGCATCACTGTCCTTATCTCTTTATACCTACTGCGCATCCTCGTGGAAAACTTTTAAAGAAAACATTACAATATAAGAGAGTTTGAAAGTTTTGAAACATAGACATTCGTATGAATTGTTGAAAATATTCACCGATGTCACTTACCTTGCGCCTGAAGCCTCCTCGCTACAGCCTTCGACCTCATAGCCTCCGCAGCGATAAACAGGACAGTCTCAATTATTAACGGAATCGATGGCACAGTTTGAAATTAGAAAAGTTTTTGAAAATGGAATTGTTTGTGTGTGTGCGCGCGAGAGGTACATATAATTACGAGCAATTTTAAAGTTGTTTCATGTCTGTATATTTGTATAATCTCGTATACTTATGATACATTTATTACCTCAGCATAAATATCGAGAGCCGTGCAAAAACAACTTAGCGAGGCGGGCTCGCCTTGCGACATCAAAATCGCAAGTCCTCACATGAATAATACATAGATATGATGTATTATCATGTTGTTAGTGTAGTGAGTGTATTTGTAATGTATTGGGTTTGGTTACAACTTACAACTCAGCACGCTTTAGATGCGGGCTCGTTCCATCCGCAACCGTGTTTCGTAATAAATCAGACATTTACTTGTGTAAATTACAATTATAACATTTGTGAAATACTATTGTAGATCTGTATATCAGCTATTATCCGCGACTTGGTCTGGGTTATTTATTATTTAAAAAATATATTTTATATACGGAGGAAAAAATAAATAAACAAACTGAAAATAAAAATTAACTTTAGGTACATACAACCTTTCTTTAGCCTAATAACTTTATATGTAACTACATATTTGTTCCCGGAACTTCGCCCGCGTGGAATAGTTACTTCGGGCTAATGCTAACACGCAGCGAAAGCTCTCAAAAGGTAAAATAAACTCCGATTTTGAAACATATGATATAGCGCTCCGCTCTTTTTGGTCTTAGCGTGATGATATATAGCCTACACAAGCCTGAACAAATGAGCTACCTAACACTGAAATAACTTTTCAAATCGGACCAATAATTTATAAGATTAGCGCGTTCAACCAACCAAACAAACAAACCTTTCAGCTTTATAATATTAGTATAGATGAAAATATCGTGGCATTTTTTAGATAAAAGCCAAGCGTCTAAAAAGTAAAACTAAATTTGATCGAAATGTATTTAGTAAAACGGAATACTGTATTACAGAAGCGAACAACGGAAGACCTCTATCATGTTATTCATATATATCCTATAAATATAATTTTAAAGTCTACCTAGAAGAATGTAGCGCGTTCAGATTCCGCTTCGTATAACGTAGTGCTCAATTAAGTAAATCATTATAAAAACCATAGCATGACGGTAAGACTTTTTTAGGTATCACCTTGTTCATTCACCCAAATTGAAAATCTCTAACAAACACCTATTGATGCGTTCCGGCCAGAGGTATAGTTACCGTCGTATTACTGTTACGGAACCCCCGAACTACAGGGGCTCTGATTTATATAAGAATTCTTAAACGTTTCCCACCATTTCAACAATATGCAACAATAAATAATGAATATATGAAGAAATAATAGCTGTAGACCCTAATGATTCCTAACTTATATGTCGTGGATTTTTTTTTCGAACTGACTACGCTATTTACCAAGCAAGGTCTTAACAGCTCCACCGGGCTACTAAGGCGAGCGCTTGAGGCACTCAGCCGATTTTTTCTTATATGTCGTGGAATACACGGTATATTCAAGGGTAAGAATTTACACATATGCTCCCTAAAAATTCTGATACGAGGCTGCATGAAGCCAACTACGACACTAGTTCTGATAGTTGTTTTAGAGAGTTATTTTTCCTCTAGGATGAGCATGGTGTCTCAGGGTATATCGATATGTAACGTTAGGTGAGATAGTGGAAACACTTACAACTTATTTAAAAAAACAAAGATATATGTGTAAATATTGTTCGTATGTAGCACGCGTTGTTTAATATCTGCACACGGCTTTACGACTGTCGTAAAATGCAGCTCGCTCACACGATCCACGGCGGAGTGTCGGGAATCCGATTTCTATACGTCGCCCTTTGTGACTGAGTTGATTGGACTCTACGTATTTCTCATTTCACTTTACCTGAACTGTGTAGCTTCACGGCTGTAAATTTTATCATAACCCGAACATACTAATAGGTATATAAAGAAAATAATTATTATAACGACTGATAACGCGACTCGTTATTGCTATATAATGAATTATTGGAGTTTTTGGCGGGATTTTGGTCTGTCGTGTAGTGGATTTTATATTTTATTCATAATCTTGTGTTATTGAACTCTATATTTAGTAAAATTGGTGGTGTTTTATGTAATACAGTTCGGTTATTGTGCATAAGGGAAGTGATTGGAAAATAATAGCACGGACCATGAATTCGGAGATGCCACAAAACTCCCTGGAAAGTTCTAACAAGGGAGCCACCGTCTTGTTGGAACGTTGAAATTATTCACACGACACGTATTGTATAAAATATGTTGTAATCTCTATTGAAAGAAAACATTGACACTGGCAAGTGCTTCTGTGGAGCCAAAACAAGGAAAAGAAGAAGAAGAACAAATTATTGTTCGACGTCATTATTCTGCTGTCAATTATCTGCTGTCCATTATATTATTATTGATAAAGTAAATTTTCAAAAAAAAGTATTAACCGACTTCAATATCAATCAAAAACCCATAAGGCACTAAAAAGCGGAAAATAAATAGTTTATCAAATTAACCAAATTAAATAAAACATATGAATATGTGTGCCACCTAGAGATGTATTGGAAGTCGGTACCAACC
>MU159115.1:280545-358386 GCA_015888305.1 Antheraea pernyi | reverse complement strand
CCGAACGAAACGCAACAATGCAAGCACTGTTACTTCACGTCGGTTTTCTATGAGAGGGTGGTACTACCCCGGGCGAGCCGACCCATTCATGCTGAAACCAGTAATAGTTTCAACGTGGCTCTACCACCATTAAGATAATATAAAGACCAATATAAACTTTAAGGAAAATATTTGACCGATAAAGGAGCTACCACGCATAAATTCATAGTAAATAGTTTCCATAGACTCTTCCGACGCTAACAGATAAGTGAGGCTTATATTATACTTACTTACATTTGTGGTAGCTGTGCAAGATCCAACTTCGGAAGTACAACCAATTTTACACAATTTTTGCAGCAAAGCAACAGTGTGCGCGCTTTTGTATTCTGGTTCGAACTGGCAATATGCACTGACACATTGAGCGTTACAACTCAATATTTTGTAGTAGTAACTTATTGTGGTAGGCCTCATGACTGCGGACATTTTCCTTATATAGTCCAGTCATTTAAGACATTTTAAACCCGAATCTGCGGAAAATTTCCTAACGAGCTGGATTACGGTTTTATTACGGTGTTGTAATAAAGATGTGAAAAATCGACATCTATATTGTGCCAGCTAAAAAAGTTATAAAGGTCAAATGGTCATCAAAATCAGTTTTTCGCAAATATCTCGCGACCGCTTGCTCGAAGGTTAATAGAGGTCATTATACAAAATTGTTTCTAGTAAAATTATCTACAAAAAATATCTCTAGCATTTTTCTGTAAAATAAACCGTCTTCGGAGTAGAGCGCTGAGAAAGCGACTAGAATGCACTCACGTGCGGTATTGCATACCGTACACCAAGACGTAAACTCCATTACGTTTTTATTAATGTTTGTAAGTGTCTTAAAAACTTTTATCTGATATCTGGACGGGACAATTACAACACCGTAATAAAGGTGTAAACAAAAATCCAGCTCGCTAGGAATTTTCCTGCAGATAAAATCTAAAATGACTGGACTAATACAGAACTGTAAACTATACTGACTATTTAGCATCAATTGGCTGCATGCTTGTTTCGCACTTTATAAGACAAAAAAGTCGAATCAGCCGTAAGGACTACCAATAGAAGTGAAAACTCAAAGCAATGGAATAACTGTGTCCTTTTTGAGTGTTTAAATCAATTGTAGTCTGAATAATTTCAATTTCATAATTTGTTAATTATAATTATTAACATTCGTTTGATTTTCATAACTATTGGCACTTCGAGCAATAATTATATATAGTTTATTGATAAATCAAACATATGATGAGCTGTACAAGCTCAATATAAAATTCTATATTACATGTACATAGGCCACTATACTGCACGTCGCTAGTCTGGCGCAAGCGTAATACGTTACGAGTATGTCGAGGTCAACGGTGACGCGAACCTATACGTTTTTCCCTACCAAAAGAAGTTTCCAATTCAAAAAATATTGTAACATGTCAGAATTACGATACATTGTAACCTGTTAGACTTACGATACATTATAAAACTATAGTAACAATAATTTATTAATAAATAAAACCTTCCTGCCGTAATGTTCTGAGTACATTCCTGATACGGTGACTGGCGGAACTCGACCACCGTTAATTCGAAGGCCCTATCGAAAACCATAAATGGATGATATATATTAAGTTTTGTGTAACAGAATTACGCCACATCAGGGTTATCATGAACTTGTAATATAATTATCCATGTAATCATTTAAATACACCACTCAATTAAAAAGTGGTGTGGTATTTGTTATTATTGTTATGCCAGTTATTTACTTTGTAAAGCTATTTGCTTACGATGAAAATAATTTATTATATCTATAATCTGGATAGCGGTATCAAAATTGCTGGATGTTACTGAACCTAAGCAAAAATTATATATACAGTAATATTTGAATTATAAAAATGTTGTAAATATGAACAATAGTATTTTGTTATACATCCTATCTGTACACGTAATGTATCCTATTTTAAAATTTGTTCATACATATTTCAATAATTCAATTCTCATCACACTGAGGTATAAGAATACATTTCAATATTTTTTAGAAATGTCTGTCTGTCTGTCTGAACACGCACCACTGCTAAAGTACTCGGTTCACAATCAATTCTCAGCAAGAAAATCGTAAAGCATATGCTCGGGAGTAACTTAGTGATTGTTTTATTAAAATCGGTCCACTCTATCAAAAGTTATTGTAGTTTTAATTACGACGCGGCGTAAGCACGAGAGAAAAATAAACAAGTAAATGGAATTAATACATTCCGATGTCTTTATTAATCACTGTTTTTTACATAAGCTTCCACGCAGTCGAAGTCGTGGGCACAGCTAGTATATTATATGAATATCATTTTGGGACAAAAAAATTTGTTCTATATTTCGGGTACTATTTCTTATCTGACGATATGATGTATCGAACGTTCGATATTAGGTAAACATACGCCGTGTTATTACAAAAAAGTTAAATACGTATTAAATACTTGGTTTAAAAAGGTTTCGTAATAAATGCACCGCGCTCGCCCGAGGCAAGTTCGTGTTATCCTTTTCACAAGTCTAAATTTTTTTTTTTTAATGTGGAGGAAAAATCCTCATGGACTGCCAGGCTCTCAAGGGAGACCCTGGACTGAACCGACCACCACCTACGTGCTAATCACGCAGGGGTGGTGCCTTTCGGCGACTTTAACCGGCTAAAAACTCCACGACAACCTACGCCGCACTATATCTAACGATACAGCCAACAACACCCCACCCTGAGCAATTGCCTCTTTCGAATGGGTCCTCAGTCGTAGGATTGCACCTACTGTTGATCTCCCCTCGCGGAAGCCAAATTGGGAGTCCGACAGATCGGGTCCAATCTGTGTCAGGTGTCTCGCAAAGCGCCGCGAGACAAAAAAAAAGTCTAACCTAACGTAACCAAAGCGAGACAAAAGAGCAAGATGGCGAACATTCAGCGACCGCGGTGCATTTAATACGAGACCTTTTTAAAGCCAGGGTTCAATACGTATTTAACTTTTTTGTAATAACACCGACGGTGTAATAAATACATACGTCGTATAAAGTTATCGTTAACTAAAAAGGTTCATAGGCAAACAGGTTGCACGCACTCTGGCCCACTAGAAAGTATTTAAAATGTGCAATTTTCCGGGAAGTTGAGTGTACACCGCCCAATTCTATTGTCAAGTTGTAATGACAGCAATTATACACGTATATAAACCGTTTTACCGTCTCTCTGCGTTTTGAAATGACATTGTTTGCAGTCGTTACAATGATGATACATGCACAAATTTATAAGTTGAGTTTATATTCCTCTAAATGGGTTTGTGATTTTATTTTGGCCGTGATTAGACGTATTTATTGAAGTGCTGAATGATAGCTATATTTGACAAGATAGCAACAACCATACTTACATACACTTAAGGATGTGGTATTCTGGGAACAAACGGTATACGCGTATATCCAACTAACCTCGTTATGGCGGCTTCTCGCGACGTCGTGTTAATATCAAAATATACTTTATTCAATGTAGGCCCTGAGAAGGCACTTTTTTTTCTTTTCTTTTCATGTCAAAAGGAGACAAACGATCATGTGGGTCACCTGATGTTAAGTGATCACCACTGTCCATAGACACTAGCAACACCAAGGGAGTCGCAAGTGCGTTGCCTTTGTATGAGGAAGCGATAGGGAAATAAGAAAGGGGAAGGGAAAGGGGGAAAGGAGGTGGGCCTCCAGCGCTCTAACTGACCGAACGAAACGCAACAATGCAAGCACTGTTACTTCATTTCGGTGTTCTGTGAGAGCGTGGTACTACCCTGGGCGAGCCGACCCATTCATGCTGAAATTAGTAATAGCTACAGCGTGGCTTTACCACCATTACCTACCACCATTATGAACGTCAAAGCTACCACCGGTTAGGAAAACAACCCAGTCATCGAGAAGAATCGGCAAGAAACTCGACATGGTTTATCTCTTCATGTGTATATTTTTACAAAACATAAATAGATACATTCGTTTTTAGTGTATGCACGGAGAGGGGAGTCATCTCTAGGCGTCACAATCGTTCACATATTGATCAACCCTATCCAGGCTTTAGAGTTTAAAACCCGCTTGACATGGTTCTTGAACTCACTATCCGGCAAATCGGTAATGTGTTTTGGGACTTTGTTATAACGCAATGACAACAAATAAAGCGGTATAATGTACCGCGTGGGTAGTTACTAATTATGTTATATTAATAGTGTTAGTAATTTACTTTATCATATACTAGCGGGCCCGGCAGACGTTGTCTCGCCTTGATTAAAAATAAATCCTTGACAAATTATATACCAAAACGTTCCCCATGAATCACTTTATCCACTGGTGAAAACTGCATGAAAATCCATTCAGTAGTTTTTGAGTTTATCGCGAACAGACAGACAGACAGACGCGGTAGGGGGCTTTATTTTATACTATGTAATGATTTATAATACGTTATCTATTTAATAAATATGTCTACAAATTATGTCGCCGGTATTCATAATATGCACCTAATTATCGATTGCACAATTCGAGTTTTAGAACACGAGTAGTAGATATTTTGAGAAAGCTTAAAGGTTTACTGCATATCCCTTACCTTCCGTAAACAATACGATTGAGCCATTTTTAATTGATATAAATTAAAACGCTATTTTTAATGCATTCGCCCTTAATACAAATAATTGTAATGCTCCATATATAGCTTCGGTCATTTACCTAGGAGCAGGCACGGGTCAGATCGAGGTCGGCGAGTGTCCGAGCGGTTGCCCGCTGACCAGAATACCTAAACAACCTTTTGCTTGGGTCTGCACAAAACTGCGTGCGAATGGGTCACTGACCTGTATGTACAATTTGAAGAAATCACTTTTTCTATCGGTTAAATCAATTGTTTTGTAATCATTCAAATGTTGAGTTTCGGTACGTATAAAATTGACATTTATGCGATTATATTCGTCGAGTTGTCCTCATAATATTTAAGCGAAGAAATAACTTTTTTTTTTTTTCGAACTGACTACGCTATTGACCAAGCAAGATCTTAACAGCTTCACCGGACTACTAAGGCGAGCGCTTAAGGCACTCAGCCGATTTTATTTTGACAACTAGCTCAAGGGTGCGCGGCACACCTCGGCTTTGGCTGTTGCCTGATACATGCAACTCGCGACCTATGTAAGCTAACCTAAGCTAAGCTAACTATTCATACATATATGAGTTGTTGAAACATATATGTGTACCAAGCATACATACCTCAACAACCCTTATATATATTTCGTATCGGATAATATTCTAAACTATTTCAGTTTAATAAGGGGAAAAAATAAAACCCTTCCACCTGCATGTGTAAGCGTGTATGCGTGCACGTGTGTGGAGGTGATATGTGTAATGTTGTCGCAGTGATGTAAGATTTTGTGTCACTGTATCGCGCGAGCAGCGTACTCAAGGGCTCCACGCCGAGGGAACGGACCTAGACTTGAGCTGCTGCCGAGGGGGGCCTAGTCTGGTGGAAGAAATAACGCTATTAACTATTTTAATGAGTCTGTTCATACTCGGAACATCTTTTTTACCTGTTTGATAGTACTCAACAGTAAGTACATACTGAAAATCAAGGGAGACCATATATCAATACCTACTGGTAATAATTATTCTTAATCTTTTAAAGCTATAGAGCAGTCGACAAATATCTTTTATATTATGGAACCCCTCATAAAATTAATTGTGAAATCTGAATTAACATTGAAATTGAATGAAAAAATTGAAAATAATATTTTTAACAATAATTTATGAACTGAGATAAGTTAACTATTCACAGAAATCATTTTAAAAATCACTACTCTATCTTTACTAATATTAGAAATGCGAATATGGATTCGTTTGTTTTTGTATTTATTACACTTTCACCCTAAGTACTGAACCAATAATCAAGGCAGAAAAACTGCTGGTCCTAAGAGATAGGTCGAATCTACATTCACGCGAGCGAAGCTGCTAGCAAAAACCAGTACATAACACGACACATCAGAGTTACTAACGAAGTGACACGCTCCTTATGTTCGGCCAAATCACGATACTCGACAAGTGAAAACTGTTGAGTAATTACTCTGTTTGATATTTCGAAATGAATCAATTTATATCAACACACCTCTTGACCCTCACAGTGGTAGCTTCAAAAACCTGTGGAAAACAGAAATTGTTTGAAGATTTATTTATCCATTCATTATCAAATTAAATACATACATATTGTCCAGTTTGGATAAAATATATCTAAATTAACTGACGACTTGCCAGGTGTGAATCAATTAAATTAGCATTCTAACTCTTCCTCCTACGGACCCATCAACTGTACAAATATTACCGATAGCTTTGCTAATTATTGTCTCTTTATAAGCTAAGAATTTCAGTATCAACAGACGCGAAATCGTATTATCATGTATTGGCTTATATCTGAACTGTTTTAAGTAGACGTGGAACATTTTATTAATCATTGTTAATTTTCTTATAAAAGGAAAACTAATTTATCATATGATAATTATTAATCTCTCTTATTGTTATTTTTCATGAGGTAATAAAGAGTTGTCAAAACTAAATGAATGCAAATTTTTATTCAGTAGAAGTAAATGATTAATTCGTCTTTATTCTTTACTTTTTTTTTATTGCAGCACGGCTAAATGACTGCACTATGGCTGATGGTAAGTACAGTACAATTCAAAAACAATGGTGACCACCGAGTGAAACACCATCCTTCACCGGTCGCCGCTGTCATGCCGGCCTGCGAAAAGCTGGATATGCACAGGCTGATCCCGAAACGCGACCCGCAGAAGCGAATCACTATGACGAGTTTTTACGCCATATACATGGTGGTTGCGAGCCAGTCAGGCTGTAAAACCCTACCACCTGCTTTCGCCATTGCCTCGTTCGTTATTCAACAGGGTGCACCACGTACAGGTGAGGTAGGCTTGGGTGTCTCAAGTCTTATGATGTTATTCGACACCCCAAAACAACCCGTAACCCCGTCTGTTAGATATTAAGCTGAAGAGCTACTATGAGTATAATAGGTATTCCTTTTTTTTTGCATACATACTCTTAGTCCGCATCTTTTCTCCGCTTTCATTTATTATATTAGTTACAAGTTGTGCTTGGGACTTCGTTCGTCCGTCCACGTTATCTGAACGTATAAATATTGATTTACATTTCTCTCGTACTTAAGTCGCGACGCCACCAAAATTACAATAACTTTTAATAGACCACACCGATTTTAATAAAACAAAGTCTAAAAGTTACTCGAAGATATGCTTTATGATTTTCTTGAAGAGGTTTTATCATGAACGTAGTATTTTAGCAGTGATGCGTGTCCAAACAAACAGAGAGCGACACAGACATTTATAAAAATGATTGAAATGTATTGTATTACTTATTCTTAGACACGTGATTTTTTTTTACATAAATCTAAATATTATAAACGTTAAATTTACATTTTTATTATATGTAATAGATATAGATGTCAAAAATCATTGTAACTGTGAACAAATATTAATAACATTTCTTTATTACCTGTGAAATAGCAGTTATAAAAATCACTGCTACACAATTAAATTAGCTATAATTACCACGAGTAATGTAAAGATGTAAGCGGTACGTACAAGTCGCAAGCGATGTCACGACCCACCCCAGGTGGTTTCTAACTATCCAGCCGCTTCGTCAAGCAGCCGCGTCTGAGTCCGCATCTCGATTGAACGTCAATTAAAACCATTGTCGCGTTCGATTCCGCTCATAAATAACGTAACATTCAGTCCGGTTTACTCCAGTTTCGTAACCAGCATTAACGACATCGTATCCGACGCCGGATTGACACTTAAAGTCCTTAAACGACACGAGGCGTCTCGTTTATTTCGAAAAATAAACGAACGTAGACGAAGGGAAGTCATTCTTTAAGAATATAATTATGTGGTTTTACATCTTAAGTTTTCAATTCAAAATGTTGACCAAAAGAAATAAATAAGACATCACGTAATTCCGGAATCACACAAATATAAAATAGGCGTCTAAAAACTTTGATTTGAAGAGATTTATGGATATAAATAAGGTGACTAAGTACCGTTTGAACTTATTAAAATGTATTAAAAACTCGTGCAGAATTTTTTTGACGTATTCTCGTAATCTAAATTCTGTTAATACCGCAATAGCGTTATCTTAAATAAATGTAAGTAACGTCATTCCCAGACGAACGTGCTGTCGACTGGTTAGTGAAAACGCTAACATTCCTCGTGGCGGAATGTGTGTGCGTGCTCTGTGTAACAAACACTCGCGAACGCGGTATGACCTTAGCGGACGATTGATGTGCGTCCCACGTGGACAATGCGATGCTATATTATTTTTCAAGATTACAAAGCTACGTTTCATTACGTCCATACTATGCATGAATTTTAAAGAAACATTTTATAAAACAAAACTTTATGTGTTTTCTGTATTATGATATATATTAGAGAACCTTCGTGCTAGTAGTCATGTCCGGAGTGTAACAGAATAGAATAGGTCTATTTTGTTGTCAAGTAGGCAGTGTAAAGGAATATAATATTCTAGTATATAAAGGAATATAAAAGTCTATTTTTTAAAACGTCGTCACTCTGTTTCAATACGAGAATCTCCAAAGTTACTAGCTGAAATTTTATAGAGTTTTCACAGGCGACTTGAACGCAGTTTTGGGCAATATATCTCATATATCATTAAACTGGGCTTATGTAAAAAGTGCATCTTATATAGAGTTTTAGGAGTCTGCTTGGTTTTATATAGTGTATGAAAAAAGTCAAAAGGTTGTATTTCAGTAGTTGATTTTAGATGTTTCACGTTGCAAGTATGGACCTCATTGTAAGATGTTATTCATGTGTTCAATTCTACGTGATAGGTTTCTACCTTGGTAATGAAGCAAATGTTATTTTCTTTCATCATATTCATAATATTCTCATATCTTTATTCATATCACTCGTCCAACTTCAAACATTGTACACGAATACCTTTTATAATATACCAGGTGAATGGATAAGCACTCGCAGTATTCTAGAATATCACACTTCATGGTCACATTTAACATATAAATTAATAATATCAAAACATATACTAATATAAAACCTAAGTTAAAGTTTCTTCTCAGACTTTCAAAAGGATAAACATAATCGTAATAAACCTAGGTGCAATGACCGGTGCCAAAGGCTGCAATGGGCGACCTGGATATAGCGTTCGATAATAAAACAGACAATAAACCCTTTTACTTTTTTCCTACGACCTTGATATAGCGTTCGATAATAAAACAGACAATAAACCCTTTTGTTTTTTTCCTAACGTTCACTTGATAGTGAAAGTGAAATCATCCGGCGGTCATTGACACTGTACTTTAACATAGACGCGTAGAGGATTGTGTATAATTTTTTTAATTTTCTACTAAATTAGGTCAAATATTAAGCACCTATTTTTTATTGATTTAGACAGAGAATCGAGTACAAAGTATCCTTCATAAATATTGCTACTGTCTAAACATTCAGCCTGTATAAAGTTTACAAAGTCGCGGGCAAATTTAGTAATTACTATCGTGTGAAATAAATAATCAAAACAGAAATACGATTTTTAATGATATCTAATTCACATATAATAAACAAAGACAGTGAATTTTTAATAACTATCCGTGTTGTTACAAAAAGATAAATACGTATTGAATACTTGCTTTAAAAAAGTTTGGGTACTTTCGTATTAAATGTACCGCGCTCGCCGATCGCTGCCGAGGCAAGTTCGCGTTATCCTTTTTCGCAAGTCTAACTTAACCTACATAAAGCGAGATAAAAGAGCAAGATGTCGAACTTTCGGCGAGCGCGGTGCATTTAATACGAAAGTACCCAAACTTTTTTAAAGCAAATTTCGTAATAACACTCGTTTTTGTTTTGTTAGCCAATTTTAATAATTTCTTCTATACATACTTTTTTATTGTTATGATTGGTATTTTGATATGAAATTTATTTTGTAATTACTCAAATTACAAAAGAACATTATTTTTATGATAAATTTATTACTATATTTATTGTTGGACTGATCATTATTATGAAAACTTGTATGTTAAGGATGTGTACTCAAGTGTGTACTTGGAAAAATAAAATAATACGCCATTCAAGATTGTTTATGAAATAACTGGTTTATTACAAAAACAATATTATTAATCAATACAAAATTGTATAACGCTTAATGTATTTACTTTGAGGTTGTAATTTGTTATTGACACGTTTAGAAATAATCGAAAAAAATAGTGGAAACGTTTGTGTATCATACAAACGTCTTACATTTGCTTAGTTTTTACTAGTTTTTACACGTGGTTTCACTCGAGTTAATTTAGATTTTACTTATTTGCAAATTATTTCTCATTTGATATGTAAATTAGCAAGGATTAATTAAATGTTCCACGTATATCTAAAACAGTTCAAATATAAACGAATTCATAATAATACGGTCTTGTGTCTGTTAATGCTTATAGTTTTGTGTTATATAGACACAATAATAAGCAAAGCCATCGCTAATATTCTTACATTTGCTTAGTTTTTACTAGTTTTTGCACGTGGTTTCACTCGATTTATTAGTTAGATTTTATTAGTTATTTTAGATTTTACTTGTTTACAATTATTTTTTTCATTCGATATGTAAATTAGCAGGGATTAATTAAATGTTCCATATCTATCTTAAACAGTTTTTTTTCGGTCTGTCAATGCTTAAAGTCTTGCGTTATATAGACACAATAATAAGCAAAGCTATCGCTAATATTTGGATAGTTGACGGATCCGTAGGAGGTTGAGTTAGAATACTAATTTAATGAATTCACATTAGGCAAGTCGTCAATTCATCTACGTATATTTAATCCGAACTGGGCAATATGTATGTATTTAATTTGATAAAAAATGGATAAATAAATCTATAAATAATTGCTGTGCTGTTCAGGTCTTTAAAGCTACCATTGTGAGGGTCACGAGGCGTGTTAATATAAATTAGTTAAATTCGAAACACTAAGTGTACGAATGTCGTGATTTGACCGAACATAAGTAGCGAGTTACTTCGCTAGTAACTTTGATGTGTCGTATATTTCAGGTCGCATAATATATCTGTTCTAGTTTTTGGTCGAAGCTTCGCTTGCGTGAATATGGATTTGAGCTACCTCGGGAGTTGTACTTTTTTTAAGGTAAAAGGTACCTTATGTCTTTTTCTGTAAGTCTGACAACGTATATGTAAAATGTCATAATGCGAGGTAAAATATTCAAGACGTGATAGACTAACAAACAAAGAAGCTCACAGTCAAATTTTATAATTATTACTCAGTATGTTGATTATTATTTAAAACTTAGCATCATTCTAGTAGGACATAGGAGTCGAATTACTTCAAATTTGTATCGGGGAGCAACCATTAACTACGTGAGCTCAAAGTGAGGAAGTCTTGGTAAATCTCATAATTCATTTAAAAGGGGTTAATATGAGCTGCTTTTTAAGTTTACTGTCTATTGTACAGAAAGATAACATTTTGTATTAAATGTTGTGTACGTCTGTGATTTTCATAGAATATTATTATTAAGAGTAAGAAGATGATGATAAAAATATATAGTGTTATCAAGCGAAATACATGAACACTACAAACAAATACTATATACTTAAAGATTATAGGGTAAATCTTACACGAGGAAGACGTATTACGATGTCTCAAAAAAAAAAACCTATATAGATAATGGACGTGCCTTTAGGTCAGATGAAAGGACGAACAATACGCATTACATGTATCCAATTCACGTGCTAATTGGATTCGTGTTTCGACAAACGCATCAATTTTAAAACACATATCTCTAAGTTGACGTAATTACTTAGTATTCAAACATTAATTTCACGGTGCTAATTAAATTTAAGTGATTAATTCGCTGAACTGCACAGTTACACAATAAACACGTGTGCGCGGACGCTTAATATGTTAATAGGTCTGATTAGATTGCTACTAAAGGTCAAATAATAAGACACTGTATATTAAAATCGATTTTTTTTTGTTCACAAAATAAATAGCAGTAGTTTCGTAGTGTGCAATTAAGTTAATTGTATAGGCGTGGTTATATCGATGTTTGGTCGAAGTTTGAAAAGTTAATGTACCAAGTGATGGTTATATTTTTCTTAATTAAACATTAAGGTGAAAGTTGTTTATTGAGTTTGAACTAAATTAACCGTCGGTACATATTACGAAGTATGATTATTGCAAGGGTTATTGTTAATTGCTAATTTCTTATACTGGTTCAAGAAATAAACTAAGTATAGTCCGCGGCAATCTTTATGGCAGCTCTAAATATAGCTCTGTATGTTCAGGCTTCCGTGTATATAGTCAAGAGCTTAATACAAAACAAAGATAAGATATTATTATGGAGGCTAAAATTGGCATTTATTTATCCTTAAGTTGCCTCGATGTTATATAATATAATTCGTATCTATATATGTGTTCCTCACAGCTATATTTAGAATTGTCAAAAAGTTGAAAGTGAATAACAGTCACCGTTGTCATAGCAACTCGCGTTTGACAAGGGAGAAAATCTTTTTTCTTTTGAATTTATCCCGTGGGAATATTTGCCAGTGTCACTGTTAAGAACTGTGAAACTTTTCGCTGATTATATTTAATCGTTGAATAATTACTACATAATTTAATATACTCGTAGACTTTGATACGTTTTCCAAATAATAAATGTAAAAGAAAAAAAAAATATTATGTAGAAATCTTTTAATAGCTTAGTTCTTATATAATATTTACAGATGTATCTTATTTTAATATTTACAGGATGAACTCAGTTAAAATGAGATAATTAGTGTAATCGAAAAGTAAAATAATCTTTCGAATTTATTGTAGTGAGTACATTTGTTATAAAACTAAAGTAGCGTCTATTAATCGCCATCATGTAATACACTGACAGTTAATTCTTGACGTCGTTTCCACACGACCCGCGTGACAAATGACACCGTACACCTTTTGCGTTGCGGTCTGACCTTGCCAACGTGACTCCGTGCTCTGGCGCGCAGGTCAAATGGGTTTTATTTATTTTTTTCAATTAAAAACAATCGTATAGTTGCGCTGTAAACAAATTTAAAATGTACTTTATATGCTACGTTATAGTTTGAACAATTCCAAATTAGACAATATTAGTAAGCATTCTTTTGTTTTTCATATTTATATGTTTGTATTATGTGTTTTACTAGCTGCTATTGCTTGCTATTTATTTGTACTATTATTTGCTGCGAATCAATAGTTGATTTATAAGCAAAATTAACGTTAGTGATTAAAATCATATTGGAGTGTATAAATCTCATATTATATTTACGTACATAGATTTTTTGCACATACAAATACTTATATATCTCTAATATTAATAGTATAAGAAATATATATGCGTCAATAGACATGTTGTGATAATTATATGTAAGGCATCAATGTCATTCATAGGGTATATTTTCGTTATGATTTATAGCTGTGAATTGTTTAAAATGAGGGACAATAGTTGAGATAGAAATTAGAAAAACGTGTAGTTGGAGTAAATTTACAATATGGGACATCGCGAATCGTGAAGGACTAGTCCCAATACATTCTTGACCATTTAGTGTATGTTCGCAAAAACTTACCCAAAATAATGTTAACCTTTAAGTATGGACGTCTTTTTTTTTCTCGAACTGACTACGCTATTGACCCGGCAGGGCCTTCACAGCTTCACCGGACTACTTAAGTATGGACGTCATTTTTTCTTAACTCTACTGTGGACGTGGAGTCTCACAGGCTCTTATATGCACACACATTTTTTTGGGGGGAATTTGATATAAGATCGCTTTAAAACTGCTTGAATATTAAATGTATGGAATTTAGCAATAAAATAACGTGCTTTTATAATCAACAGTTATTTAAAAAAATATATAGAAATTTTAAAAATAAAAAATTATGGCACTTTTCAATTTAAATCTACTTAGGTTACATTTTTAGGTACTGAAGACATCCCAACTTATTCCTATAACAAAATTAGTATTCTTTTCTCAAAATATAATATATAAGAAACCAAAAACACAAAATACCTTCTTCGGGTAACAAATATAACAAATTTTGTCAACAGTCTAATAATCCGGTCTCCGTCTCCGGTCAATATTTTGATGGTCATTACTTACGTGGTATTCATCGGGAGACGCAACCTCCTCCTCCGTTGGTAGTTTTACAACTAAAACAAAAGCTACTGAGCCGCTCAATCGTGGGGAGTGGGGGGAAGTAGGTGAAACTTAGACGACGAAAACATCGAGTAGCCTGTGAGACTCCACGTCAATACTTAAAGGTTGAAAACTATTACAGAATATCTATCTTGGATTTTAGGCTCAGTAAAACCATCCAAAGTTTTTTTAGGTTATTACCTTTGAAATACTACTAGCTACTAAAATACGAGCAGTTTCATTCGCGTGGCACCTTATGTAGAAAACAGTGATTAATAGTCATCTGAATGTATTAATATTAAGTCTATTTACTTGTTTACTTTTCTCTCGTACTTAAGTCGCGTCGTTATTAAAATTACAATAACTTTTGACAGAGTGGACCGATTTTAATGAAACAAAGATTAAGTTACTTCTGAGGATATGCTTTATGATTTTCTTATTTCTTGTTTTATTGTGAACTCAGTATTTTAGCAGTGATGCGTGTTCATACAAACAGACAGACAGACATTTCTAAAAATGATTGAAATGTATTCTATTACTTATTTACTATACACCTGGAACGATTTTTTTTACGAAAATCGAAAAAGTACCAACCCGTTAGATTTACATTCATATTATATGTATAGATAGATATAGATATAACATTCTACAATAAGGTTTCATATATATTACAGGTTTGATCGATAGTAAGATTCAATCAACATATCTACCAGAATTTTATGTCTAAACGCTATTATTATAGGGTGATCATTACACAAATGATAGTGATGTCTGGAAAAGACACCCTTCTCTGTACATCTTCTAGAAATTAGTGTGAGATCGAGTCTAGTGTACTAAAAAATATATTAATTAATGGTTTCATTTAATAAATAGTATTTAATGGTGGTAGAGCCACGCTGAAGCTATTACCAGTTTCAGTATGAATGGGTCGGCTCGTCCGGGGTAGTACCACCCTCTCATAGAAGACCGACGTGAAGTAACAGTGCTTGCATTGTTGCGTTTCGTTCGGTCAATGAGAGCGCTGGAGGACTATCTCCCCTCACCTTTCCTCTCTCCTCTCCCTCTCCCGCCCGTAACCCTTCTCCCCAAAGGGTGGCAATGCACTTGCGACTCCTCTGGTGTTGTTAGTGTGCATGAACGGTGGTGATAACTTACCATCAGGTGACCCACATGTTCGTTTGCCACCTATAACATAAAAAAAAAATACAACACAGATCAAGTTTCTTACAGGATTTTCTA
The DNA here is from genome assembly GCA_015888305.1 of Antheraea pernyi. Lineage (NCBI taxonomy): Eukaryota > Metazoa > Arthropoda > Insecta > Lepidoptera > Saturniidae > Antheraea > Antheraea pernyi. The sequence continues at coordinate 342,918 of MU159115.1, read as the reverse complement.
GGCGAATCTATCATTTTTCGATGATAGTGGTTTGAGGCTCATAAACGCCTTCATAGGAATCTATTTGTTTTTTAATTTAACTAATAGCATATTATACACGTTTAATAATGCAGAGTGTTTACGAAAAGGAAAAAACTGTTTAACATTTGCTTCAGGAGTGTAAGAAGTTAGCTACATACCAATTTAACAGTATGTAAACCTCCCGAAGGAAGTTGTTTGGTAGATTTAAAAGGAATCAAAGATACTAAAAAGATTTTTATGGCTATTTTAATAAGCCCAGTATAGTTTTTAATTATTTTAAAACAGACCTAACCTCTTTCCAATCACCACCGGCGGCACCACCACTAACATCATATTTTGTGGAAATGTATTTATTTTTCGTGGAATTTACGTTTTTAACTAGATAATTATTGACCGTTTTTAATTTTTTTCATCGTAGCTTTGCATTACTCCTATAATCGTGATTCTGATTTCAAGGTATGTCTAATAAACTTTACCGCTACTACTTAAACCTTAAAAAAACGGTAAACGATATGTAATTTCGGTAATTCTCTAACCCCTTGTGTCCTGAGTTGAGTACTCATCTGTAACCTTGATTATTTATATCGATCACGATTCTCACTCCTCAATTTGTTAAAGGGTTAAAAAAAATTATCTCCAAGTAAAAGTATTCTCAAAATCAGTTCAACCATTTCGGAACAATCAATAGATACTTTAATTATATTCAAATATGTATCGATTATGCATAAAATATTAAAGGAGCCTAAAAACAAGTCTCAGAGTAATTTAAACGTGTAGCCGTATTTGAATATACGACCATAAAATTATGATCATAAATAATGATGGCTGATATCGAAAAAATTGATCATGAAGGATTGATATTAGCAATAATGTGTTATGTTCGATTGTAAATGAAAAATTAATAATGATTTATGTCGACTTATATATAATTAAGTCAGTTTTTTGCTTCGAACGTAGGACGTTAGTGTTCTGGTTTTATTTTATTATCATTTCAACAATTTTACAATTTAGTTTGACAACTCATCTATATTGTAAATCCCTTTATCTTCGTAAATGAACGCCTTCCGGTTATTCTTATTTTTCTTGGCTTTAAAAAAAACGAAAAGTTTCGTTTGAACACTCGTAATAATACCGATGAATAGTTATATAAAATACAGACTTTAATAAAGTTGACTAGGACTTATGGTATAAATAGCAAACGAGCGTGCACTTTAGCTGATGTTAAATGGTTATTACACCCTAAAGCTATTTGTAACCAACGATAAAAGAATCGCATGCTTGAGGCAAGATTAAAAGGTCGTCTTGATTACCGAGGTAAGAAGTCTCGTGGGACATTGCGTATTGCGAAGCGCATTCTTTGGACAGGAAAACAGTAAGAGGGTTATCATCCTGCGATAAATTGTCAATGTGATGCTTTCGCCTTCGATTCCTACACATTTTCTACTATTCTTATAGGTTCCACTATATTATATACCACCCTAAAGGTGATAGAGCCACGCTGAAGCTATTGTTTTCATGAATGGGCCGGCTCGCCCGGGGTGGTACCACCCCCTCACAGAAAACCGACGTGAAGTAACAGTGCTCGTATTGTTGTGTTTCGTTCGGTCAGTGAGAGCGCCGGAGTCCCACCTCCTATCCACTCTTCTCTCCCTCCTCCCCCTCCCTCATTCTTCCCTCCCCCAAAAGGCTGGCAAGAAACTTGCGACTCCCCTGGTATTGCTAGTGTCCATAGACAGCGGTGATCACTTAACATCAGGTGAACAGCCTGTTCGTTTGCCTCCTATAACATAAAAAAGTCATGCTGTATGGATCCGAGTGCCGGGCTACGAAAAAGACGGATGAGAGAAAATTACATGTGCCAAAGATGCGAAAGTTAAGAAGAATGTGTGGTGCAACTAGAATGGATAAAATTAAGAATGAGTATATCAGAAGAAGTTTGATGATAGCACCAGTAACAGAAGTCGCGGAACGATGGGTCACCATGGTATGGGCATGTCATAAGGACACATGGAAAGCATGTAACTAAAAATGTTTTAAGTATGAAGGTCGACATATATAGCAGTAGAGAACGACCGAAAAATGTATAGATAGATTGTGTGAAAAATGATGTGTTAAGGTGTGAATACTGAGATGACATCTGACAGGGGAGAGTGGAAGAAGAAAACATGTTTTGCCGACCCTACTTAGGTGGGATAAGCGAAGATAGGAGAAGGGTAATAAGGATGACGAGTATACACGTTTGCAACATTATATTATTTTTATTATAATATTAATTTTGATATTAGCATTAAAACTAATATAATTGATAAGTACTCTTATTAATCGCTGCAAAATATAATACATTCATATTGAAAAAAAACAAAAACAACTCGACGTAGTTCAACATCAATGTTAGGCACAATTATTATGTGCATATGTGATATAACCTTTCCGTTTAACGCCAGTAAATGATTCATAAAAATCGTTCGTGTAGTTTCTGAGAAAATCCTACACATACAAACATACTAGTGGAAAACACAACCTCTTTGTTTGAAGTCGATTAAAAACTCAACAAAACAAATGAACAACAGATAATCATTACTATTAAATAGTATAATTCTACTAGATACTGGTAAACTGGTAGAGCCACGCTAAAGCTACTACTGGTTTCAGCATGAATGAACATAGCATAGAAAACCGACGTGAAGTAACGTGACGTGCATTGTTGCGTTTCGTTCAGTCGGTGAGAGCGCCGGAGGTCCAGCTCCCCTTCCTCTATTCCCCCAAACACAGGCTGGCAACACACTTGCAACTCCCCTGGTGTTGCAAGTGTCTTTGGACGGTGGTGATCATTTAACATCAGGTGAACCACCTGTTCGTTTGCCTCCTATGATGCAAATAAATTCTTATTTTCTAACATCAGCGATAGTTCCTGAAAATATTTACACATTAAGGATAAGCGATGATCATGAGATTTATGAGGATAATATAGAACTATCATCAAATCACATTCGTTGATGATACCTATATTTTGTATATTTGTTGTATAGTTTGCACTGCAACCGTTTGCGTTGGCGTCCGGTCGTGACCGCATGACACGTCCGACCTCAGCTTATTTGAAATAATCATTTATCTCGCTAGGTACTTTAGAATCTTATATTTAGATAATGTTGTATCTAAATAATGATTCGTGTTTACGGCTATGCCCTTCACGATTTGTGAAATTGATATTTTTGCGATTAAATTAAAATATATCAGATAACAGATTTATTTATTATGTGTATCAAGATCTAAAGTAATTAAATTTTCGAAACTTATACAAAACTAGTGGGCCCGGTGGACATTGTCTTGCGTTGATAATAAAAAAGTCCTAAAATTCAACCGCAGTGCCACCTACCGTATCCCATGGACAGAAGAATTATTATACCTATATAAAGAAGACTTTAATAATGAAACTATACAGCGTCGATAGATCTTATAACACACTCTCCTGGAATAAAGACATTAGTAATGCTTGTAACTGTCGGAGCTAACGTTGAGGACGGTAGTTATAAAGATATCACGTCAATTATAGATGATGTCCTCTATGTCATTTAATCGATCAGTCTATCAAGAGTAATCATGTAATAATATTAAAATGTACCTTAAACAGCAGATATGGTATACTATTGAATATAGGTATTATCTTCAGAGACGTGAACAGTCCGGCAAACTGCGCAAATCACTGCCCTCTCACACTTTTCCCTAGTGTGGGGAACCGTTTCAGGGTTGTAGACTATGCGGTGGCTTCACTCACCACCTGTAAAAATAACGTATCCTTGTAGGCCACTTACTCTTCCTTGTGATTATCGGAAATACGCCTCGTTCCGTCCCGCTTCGAAGAGTGAACGAGAGTTTGCACCGGTGTTGGCCCGGAGATATGGCCGGACCATTCGTTCTCGATTGACGGGAACGCTGCATGGTGAATCTAGTCGCCGGAGAGTAGGATCTTCTTCAGGAACGCCCTTGCATGCCTTTTCATCTTCGATTCATGTTAATTCCTGGGTGGTACCAATGTCTTGTATCATCACGACGAGCTTCTTTCGTCCAACGTCGTCAACGTCGACGCCTTTTCCTGCATCGACTTCGGCTGATGAGCAATATTTAATCCGGTAGGCAGGGAGGCTCTCCTCGGTCGACTTCTAGACCATCACTGGGGCCGAGTTACAGTTGTCCGCCTGTATCACTGGTTTGGGCGACGGTAGTTACTTGGTGGTTTCTCGCTTCTCGTAGGAAGACGGGATAGGGTAGAGCTTTGTTGTAGGGTTGGGTGCCCCCGCAGTTGACGCTGGTCATCGGCTTTCACTTTGGGCGATTGCACAGGTGTGTGAGTTAAGGCCCCCCGCACCGTACACTGGATCTCTGTCGGTGGCACTTGTGCGTGGAATGCTGGAACTTCTAGCACCGGTGACATTGTGTCGGCCTTCGCTTTCCTCGTCACGCCTTAATCTTCACTTCTGTTACACTAAGGAGCTTGCTGATGTTGTTGTTATAGAAATACACTCCGGTCTTTATCCTCGTCGTTTTATCGGCCGGACATATTCGGCGTTGAACTCCTTTTCTTGAAGGGCTCCAACGATGACGGCCGGACGAGTCTCGGCGCGGAGGCCGCGGATCGCTAACAGGCTTCATTGTGATGAGGAGAGAATGAAAACAATCTCACCCTCTCCAGCTTCCTTAGGTAGTCATGTAAGATGCCGTATTCTTCGACATCCCTCGGGATGAACGGTCCCTTTGCCCATAAGGCATGCTCCGTTTTTCCCTACGCCTTTATAGATACTTGCTTCTAATTAGAAGGTAGCGCGTAATTTTTATATTAGTATAAATACTTTTTGACGATATAACGGGAATTTGCGCCTACATAACCCTTTTTTTCATTAATCGAGCGGTAATAAATGAATACTAAAGTTATGAAATTAAAACGATTAAATTTATTGTAAAAAAAGAAATAATAACCCCAAATACATATATATCAATATGGCAAATGTAAATAATTAAATAGAGTTAAATACATATTCAAGGACAAAAGACCGTCGATGTAAGTTCGTTTTATTATGTGCAAATTTTCTCGTAAATTTCATGACAAGTAATTATGTTAACAATACAATGGAATGACCTTTACAATTGTGGATTAGCTCTGAACTGAAATGTCAATAAATGTGCAAGTAAAATGAAATCGATGAACGAATATGCTCTCACGAAGAAAGAAATAATTTTTTGAAGTGAAACTTCTTTAGGCACATGAGGGTAAAATTTTTACAGATGTAACGTCACGCAGGTATGCAACGGAAGTGACGTCATTTGCAATAAACGCAGATTAAATAAATAATAAAACTTTTTTTTTTCTTGTTTGTACAAATATAAACAAGACTTATAAATTAGTTCGCCAAAGAAGTTCACTTCTGACATGTGTACTTTGTACGCACGCACTTTTTTTAAAGATTTTCTTAATATATATAGCTTGTGGCTACTTTTAGCTTCTGTTCCATGTAATTTATATATCTTGCAAGTGTAGGAAAGATAGGTCAAACTCTTGAAAATATGTTTATTTTTTACATTTCGACTTAATTCCAGGATCGTTGCGATGTGACGCAATACATATTCAAGGACAAAAGACCGTCGATGTAAGTTCGTTTTATTATGTGCAAATTTTCTCGTAAATTTCATGACAAGTAATTATGTTAACAATACAATGGAATGACCTTTACAATTGTGGATTAGCTCTGAACTGAAATGTCAATAAATGTGCAAGTAAAATGAAATCGATGAACGAATATGCTCTCACGAAGAAAGAAATATTATTATTTTTTAGATTTTCTTAATACATATAGCTTGTGGCTAATTTTAGCTTCTGTTCCATGTGTACAAGTAATTTCTATATCTTGCGAGTGTAGGAAAGATAGGTCAAACTCTTGAAAATATGTTTATTTTTTACATTTCGACTTAATTCCAGGATCGTTGCGATGTGACGTCCATGCTTACACATATTCAAAACAATTTTTTAATCTTAGTAAAACACCAGTCCTTATGTAAACTGTTTTATCTCGCGCAATGTTCGCTACATATGGAAAACTACGTCATCCTCGGAGTTTACTGCGTGGCGTGCCAATTTGAGCTCGAGTGACAATGCAAGTGACACTGACGTTTATACGTATGACCATTTGCCAACAATAGAGAATAAACGGCTTGGCTTAACTTAGCTAATAAATTACTTCGATTTATGGAGTAATAATTTATAAAGGTAAACTTTCGAGTTGGTCACGTCCTTAATGACGAACGATGAGGGAATATGTCTATGACCTAAGTAGAAATAGTTAGTTCATTTACTATCTTTTTATAGTTATATTTCAGGTTATATCGTGTGAACGAGGTCTAGCTATGACATTTTAACATTAATATCATATTTGCAACTGCGTGTCAATTGTGCACAAGATTTGCCTATGTTTATTTAGTTTTCACGAAAACGATGTGGTTCGAAACACAGAAGAAAGCGTTTTAAAATATTTTGTAATTTTTGTTCATCAATAAATTTTTCAACAATATTTTTATTTATTTACACTGTTGAACAGGTACACCTATAGCTGTGTACAACACACATTTTAGTATACTTACGAATAACAATAAAAAAAATACTACACAATTACGTTCTACAGTAATTCAAGCTCCCTACAAAATATTTTGAAATTGGCATACAATTATCAGCATTAAGTCGACTAACGGTAACAGTTTAATTAAGAATCAACATTGAAATATACTTGAATGTTTCGAAGTGTTCATATATATTAATAAACTAGCTGATACCCGCAACTTCATATGCGATTTCCTGCGTATGTTTACCTTGCCCCACTTCTCCACGGTAAGAAAATAAGCATCGCTGTACGCGTAGTGTTTATGAAAATTGTAGTTTCTTAAAACTTAAATAAACGTATAATAAATTCAGATATCGTAATGATTGACTTTTTAGTTAAGAACCGATTGTATAGAAATTAAACTAAAAAAAGTGTGTATGTACTTATGTACACGCGTTAGAAGTTAATACTTCTTTGGCGTAACAAGATAAAATCTTTTCAAAAATTTTATGACACTACCAACAGAAAAAGTTGACTAAAGCTAACTTCAGGGTGTCGGTTTTTGTGACGGTGTGCGCGCGTGTCATAATAACTTCAGGGTGTTGGTTTTTCGTGGCGGTGTCTACGCGAATTACAAAAATTTACACTCATCATTTTTCCCTAACGCCCCAAAAGAAGTATAACTTCAAAAATGATCTATCCATTACTTTTTGCATGATGCGCGCATAATGGCAGACCTTTGTCACGATATTTATTTATAAGATAGATCCTGGTTCCTGGAAAAAATTTCCTCGTTTTTAAACGAGACTGAGATGTAATATCTACTATTCTCTCCAACTTAACTCGCGCCACTATTCAATTTACAATCACCTTTTATAATGAACTGAATTTAAGGAAACAAAGAATAAATATTACTTAAAGATATGTTTTATGATTTTCTTGATAAAGTTTTATGATAAACGTGCTTATAAATTTAGTAGTGATGCGTGCAAAATCAAACAGATAGACATTACTAAAAATTGTCTAATGGTATTTGATTACATGTACTTATATGCTTAGTCGTCCCTTGCAATATTCTTTTTTCATAAAAATCTGAGCGACCAGACACGTTCAATTTACATTCTTATTGTATTTATATTATTATACTATGTTTTTTTTTCACATTTTTAATAACTAAAAACAATCGTCTATCGGTTTGTATGTCCAGATTCTACGTAAAAAAGGGATAAAATAGTTATTTTATATACAAGAAATATATGTCATTCCACAATTGATAGCTTATTAAAAATATCGGAAAAGTTTTTAGAAAGTATGAGAAAATCCTTTTAATAAAATAAAAAAAATCGTATAAAAACGGGTGCGGTGCCGCGAGCAGTTGCTAGTGACAATATACTGCTTACAACAGAACGTTATATATTTAACAATTAACTTTTAAACTAGTTCCCAGTTATATAGCTATGAGTAAAAATTAAAATAATGATTGTATAATTTGGTACTATATTAAGGAATTTTTGACATAAAGTATTAACTTAGTGAATAAGTAAGCTGGACTTATATGAGATTCTTTAAAATTTATATAAAACCAACACCAAAAGTAAATTTGTCAAAAGCCGCGATATGAGCAAGTTAAATACTACTTTGAAATAATAAATGTATTTATTATGTGGCCCTTCTGACACCAGGCTAAAAAATCAAAAGGTCAATGACCATTTTTAATATCCATGACTTTTTAAACACATTCAGTAAATTATATATCAAGTAACTTATATATAAAATTACATTTAAATATTATTCATGAAATTTACCATCTTGTTTTCTTTTCCATAGCGTAATTTTAGTTTTTATGGATGCTCTCATTTTCACTTTCTTTTTCTTTATTTATTCTAATGTTTATCAATATCTAATTTTACATAATTATATTTTCAATATTGTTAATAGCGTAATTTATTTCCAATGTGATAAAGCATTTTACGTTTTCAGTCTAGAATGTTCCTTCTTATAATAGTTATTATATTATCCATCGGATTGTGGACTGTTGCATTATCCACAATTGTAAGTAAATAAATATTTCGTTTAATGAAGGTAACAGAAAAATGCCGGAAGATGGCGTTAATATTAATTTCCGAATTATATTCTAACCAAAAGCTTGTAACTCGAGCCGTCAAAACAGACCTAACAACAAATATGTCAGGTTATGGCACTTCTGACACAATAGTTGTCATTGTGACACGTACATAGCTTACATATCGACCTTGCTCCCACTCAGAAGGTCGGCTTCATCAATACCTGTGTTTGTAAGGCAAGATTTATTCAAATTACAGACTTCGACAAATTAACACGGAATGTATTGAGAGCTTATTTATTATCTTCAATGCTTTATCGACGTTCACATTTACGGATGCAAATTTGGTAAAAATATCTTAGTCTTGAATCGGTATGTCAGGACAAGGAGATATAAATTATTTCTATATTTAATTTATACGTTTCTATTAATTAATTATTCATCTACAATTTAAAATGTTAAAATTAATTAAATACGTTTTTTAAAAATGCAAATTATTTCAAAATCAGTTACGTCTAAAACGATTACTTATATTCTGATTAAGTCAATTTATTTGCTAGACGATATATATTTATAATTCAAAACCATTATTAAGTCTTTTAATAAGTTTATTAAAGTTAGTTTACGATATAACCAGTCGTAGTTAGATAATAATTCTAGTCTGAATATAATCAAAGTAATTTTTTGAATTGAGCAGTTAACGTGTTCGGAAAAGTAATAAAAAAATTATTATAAAAAAAAATGAAACGAAAAAAACTGAACTTGCTAATAAAATACTTACTTTCCATGAAATGATAAATCATGCGAACAAGTAACAGGTATCAAAATTGCGGAATATATTCTACGCATAAAATTGTTGATCCCTATTATAAGCAACTGCACTTTTAAGCACAGTGCGTTGATCGCGGTGATTAAACTGCAGCCAATGATGGAGTCATATTGACAAACAAGCGACCTCGCAGTTGGATGTAAAATTGCAAATCTCTAAAACCAACAACACAAAAGGGAGTCGCCGTAACAACATTATTGCCTTTGTCATTATTATTCATACTGAAACCAATAATAGTTTCAGCGTGGCTCTACCACCATTAAAACACCACCACAAGTCACAGATATCAAAGTGCGTAATATAATCTACGCATAAAATTGTTGATCCCCATTATAAGCAACTGCATTTTTAAACACAGTGCGTTGATCGCGGTGATTAAACTGGATGGAACTGATGGAGTCATATTGACGAACAAGTGACCTCGCAGTTGGATGTAAAATTGCAAACCAACAACACAAAAGGGAGTCGCCGTAACGACATTATTGCCTTTGTCATTATTATTGCCTTATTGCTGTTATTGCCATGTGCATGATAGTAGTAATCCAATCAGGCACATACACTATACCACCCCGCTTGATTATTAATTATATATTGATCTTATATGAAAGTAATTTCATTAGAAAGCATGACAAACTTTCCCTCCGTATTATTGGGAAAATTAAAATAAGGCGAGGCAGTCATAAGGACTGCCGATAGAAGTGAAAACTCAAAACAATGGAATTTAACCTTTGTGCTTTTTTGAATTTTTGAATTAATTATAGTGTGAATTATTTGAGATTCATATTCTGTATATCAAAATTATTAACATTAATCTGGTTTTCACATCTATTGGCACTGAGAGCAATAATTATACACATCTTTATACATTTTATGAATTAATCAATCATATGATGGGGTACACAAGGTCAATATTTATCCGATACGAAATATATATAAGAGTTGTTGAGGTATGTATGCCTGCTACACATATATGTTTCAACAACTCATATATGTATGAATAGTTAGCTTAGCTTAGATTAGCTCATAGGTCGCAAATTACATGTATCAGGCAACAGCCCAAGCCGAGGTGTGCGGTGCACCCTTGAGCTAGTTGTCAAATAAAATCGGCTGAGTGTCTTAAGCGCTCGTCTTAGTAGTCCGGTGAAGCTGTTAAGACCTTGCTAGGTCAATAGCATAGTCAGCTCGAAAAACACAAGCTCAATAAGAAATATCAATATTAGATGTGCACAGGCCGCTATAACGTGTCGCCAGTGTGACGCAAGACGCGCAAGCGCAATACAGTCGGTCGCGCTTATTAGCATGTCATGACGCGAAATTATAAATTTATCTCCTGCCAAAAAATACCGCTCGAAACGTCTAAAGAACTTTTCGCCTCAAAAAAATTAAACATCATCTTCTATTCTCCAAACATCTTAAACGTTAAAACGCTCGTAAGTCATTTACATAAATTCCATATTGTTCATCACACAGTATTTTCTGATTAACATGTCGAGATTAACATAAAAAAGCAAAACAAATCTAGTTATTTTCAACGTAACAATATCCAGCAATTAGTTTCACATGGAGGTCGTTAGGACAGCCATTGGCCTCAGAGGTGCAATGTCAATTGTCACAATGCCATAGCGTCTCACAAAAGAGTATAACTTACTCAGTACTGTCAAGTTAAAAATATTGTTACGGTGAACTAATTTTGACGGTTACACATGAGATGTTTATATTTTACATATTTAAATCATTCATGTCATCAATAAGAGTGTCACTGTTTATGTGAAAAAGGTACGAAAATATTGTTACGGTGAACTAATTTTGACGGTTATACATGAGATGTTTATGTTTTACATATTTAAATCATTTGATGTCATCAATAAGAGTGTCACTCTTTATGCGAAAAAGGTAGGGAATGGTATTTACTTCTTTATAATTAGTTTATCTAAAGGAATTGTTATGCTTGAAGTTAAATATAGTGTAACAAAAAGAGGTGACCACCGAAATAATCGACTACCTATGCATTTTTGCTTTCAATATGTTATCTGCTTTAAAATTGAACTTAAAACTAAAAGTGAAAAGATGCGAAAAAGGTAGGGAATGGTATTTACTTCTTTATAATTAGTTTATCTAAAGGAATTGTTATGCTTGAAGTTAAATATAGTGTAACAAAAAGAGGTGACCACCGAAATAATCGACTACCTATGCATTTTTGCTATCAATATGTTGTCTGCTTTATTATAAACCAAAAGTGAAAAGACACTTTAGTTTGAAATATACTGCGTGATTATCTGGTTTTAAAGCAGAATTTAAGCCAAAATTTCGCTAAAATTCGAATTTTAGAAATAAATTCCCCTTTTTAAAAAAAATATAGCACGGCAAAATGACTGCACTGAGCCTGATGGTAAGCACAGTACAATCCAAAAACAATGGTGACCACCGAATGACACCCTATCCATCACCGGTCGCCGCTGTCATGCCGAGTTGCAAAAAGCTGGATATGCACAGGCTGATCCCGAAACGTGACCCGCAGAAGCGAATCACTATGACGGGCTTTTTCCCCATATACATGGTGGTTGCGACTCAGTCAGGCTGTAAAACACTACCACCCCGCTTTCGCCATTGCTTCGTTCGTTATTCAGCAGGCACCCTTGTGGTCAAAAATTTTGCAAGTCGATTATTTTTTCCAATCCTTGTGAATAGAAAAGTAAAACATTCATATGCGCAACATTTCTAGCCGGAGGGTCATCTGTTCTCGTCAAAAGTTGTTTGTTTTCATACAAAAACACAAGCAATCCTGCTTTCATAACCATAACTTATTTGCGTATATAATTAGACTATGATTTTCTTTGCATCAGTTGTTTGGACCCTTAAATTCGCCTATATATACCAGTATATATCTGTCTGCTTATGGTTAAGGAGGTTAGGTACATCATAATGTTTTAATAACCCTCTGATCTGGAAAAAGTGGATGCTTGCTGTGAAGCTGGGGTAAGTGTTTTAAGAGATAAAAGTAATTGAGTTCGATTATTTTAAAAAAAATCATTAAACACTTTGAATAAAAAACTTGATTAAGTTTTGCATGGTTTTTAAATTCCAAGTACTTGTTAGGTCAAGAGAGTAAAGGAATCTTGTATAATGAATGCTTGATCTTTATTCCCAAAGGTCATAGTTTACAATCATTCTAGTCGTGTTTGTATAAATACACAAAAAGGTAAGATACCAACCAGTTCATGTTTTTCAATTTCTACACGACCTCCAGTTGAAATACATCGCTCTTATCAAATGACCTCTTTACTAACCTTCTGGTTTCACTACTAAAAAGATTAAAAACCAAAACATATAGTTGAATATGGACATTAAGCTGTATGATATAAGGTGGAAAATTATCTGCTGGTGGTAGTTAATGTTTTCTATTATCGTATCATGTTGAACATGTTTAAAGGATTTAGGTTCACGTTGTTTGTAAGATATTTTTGTGTCAGTGTATATTTTTCACTAGTATTTGTATGGATTTTATAAATACATATATTGCTTTATATGTTTTTCTTCCATAATCAAACTTGATGCGTTAGGCATTGGAGCTACAGTTTCCCGGGAACCTTTACTCGGGCATAAACCGAAAGTTTCATGAGGGTCGCGAACATTGCCGTGTCGTGAGACTGTGGAACGTTTTCCTGATCATTTTGTTCTCTTCTTATTTTTGAATTTAATAATTTGTCAGATGTGAGGTTAGTAGATAGCCAGGCGGGTATTAGAAGCCTTACCATCGTACTATTCTTTGATCACCGATTGCACTAGTTCATCACAGAATTCGAACCAGTATGGATCGGTACAGTGTCCGAATACTCAGCGCCTGAGCCATCATTGCTTCAAAGCGTATCAAATTTAAAAAAAGAATAAATTTAATACTCTGTATTATAATATTTCTTTGAAAAAATTGTTTCCTCTGGAGCTCTTGACTCGGTTTAGTTCCTAGCTCCCGCCCTGAATTCTTCATGTTGGGAGTTTCGGATTTCCTTGAATTTATGAATACCGTATCTCCTAAAACTTTAATTATTATTGTGCATGTGTGTATGTGGCTGCTTGTTGAATTTGTACTTCATTTGGCGCGTTAGGGAAAAATGATGAGAGTAAATTTTTGTAATTCGCACGCACACCGTCACGAAAAACCGATACCCTGAAGTTAGCTATAATCAACATTTTGTTTTTTTGTATTTGTTGTTTATATTTCTTTGTATTAAAACTTTCAATGTATTAAATACTTTTTTCTATTGTTAGTGTCGTTTTTTCTACAAACGTAGAATAAGGCGAAAGATAAAATGTATATAAGTAAACATACACTTTTTTTGTGTTATGTGTATATTTATGTTTATTTCTAATATGTCTATTTGTCTGCGTATGCTTTTTGCTACTACGCCTATTATGCCTATTACTATGGGGATGGTTTCTGTGTACCTATGTATTCCAGAGCCGTGTTAATTCTACTTTTAAGGGATGACATTTACTAAGATTATCTATTTCTTTTGGTGCTATGTTACAGGTTGGCTTGAGTGTCTCAAGATTTAGATGTTATTCGACACCCCTTACACCCCAAAAACTTTCAAACTTTCAATGTATTAAATACTTTTTTCTATTGTTAGTGTCGTTTTTTCTACAAACGTAGAATAAGGGGAAAGATAAAATGTACATAAGTAAACATACACTTTTTTTTGTATTATGTGTATATTTATGTTTATTTCTAATTTGTCTGCATATGCTTTTTGCTACTACGCCTATTGTACCTATTACTATGGGGATGGTTGCTGTGTACCTATGTATTCCAGAACCGTGTTAGTTCTACTTTTAAGGGATGACATTTACTAAGATTTTCTATTTCTTTTGGTCCTATGTTATAGTCAGATGGTACGGTTATGTCTATTAGGTAGGTTTTATTTTCTATCCTATTTATGTATATTATCACTGGTCTATTGTGTGTTTTTGTAACGTCTGTGTGGTATCTCCCACATTTGTTTCGCAAAGCTGTTTTCCTTTATCTGAGTCAAATTCACCTTCCACCATAGCTGGTCTATTTCAAAATTGTGTTTTCTTCCTAGTGGCCACCAAATGTACTTTACTATGGTAATATGTCTGTTCACATAGTAGGTGCCGGCCAGCTTTTCACATCCCGAGATTATGTGCTGTATGGTCTCGTCTTTTGCTACACTTCGTAGTCGACATCTACTATCCATAGATTTCTTTAGAATGTCTCTTTCTATTTGTCTCGTAATTACTGCCTGATCTTGTATAGCGAACTCCGAAGATTCTAATGAGGACACGATTTGTTTCTAGGGCCAGCGGAACGAATACTCTAGATCTTTTTTATTTTTTAACGTGGGGAAATCCCTTATCGGTACGCCACCCTCCCAGGGGAGAGGGTGGGTTATGTCCGAATCGCATAAACTAAAACCCCACGGTGTACCGACAGACCGTTTTGTGTGGGCGGCAAGGGATCGTTCAAACTAATCAACCTTGTAGAGCCGGAAGGTGACCGCCGGGGTCCTACCTATAGAGGGATAGACCGGGTACACACCGGCTGCCCCCCTTCGTCCGCCGGACCTGTGCAATGAGGTCCGGGATCTATATTATCCTTCTCTATAACTGACTAAGAAATTGTCCATCTTTACTACTCTATATTATAATGTTACCTTATAATTCTTATCGTATTATATTGAACATTCATTTTTATCAACAACATGTCATACGTTTTCATAAGATATTATATATATTCCTGTGAGGCTATTTAAACGAAATCAAACAAAATGAGATGTAGGTAATACTTCGCAGTCAGTTCAGAGAAAGTTTGTGATGATGGATGGATGTTTGTTATTCCTTTTTTTATATCATAGCAGGCAAACGGACACGTGGGTCACCTGATGTTAAGTGATCACCACCTTCCATAGATACTTGCAACACTAGGGGAGTCCGTACATGCCAACCTGTCTTGGGGAGAGGGGGAGTAAGGGAAGGGGGAAGGAGAGGAAAGGTGGGCTTCTGGCGCTCTCACTGACTGAACGAAACGCAACAATGCAAGCACTGTTGTTATTTCACGTCGGTTTTCTGTGAGAGAGTGGTACTACCCTGGTCGAACCGACCCATTCATGCTGAAACCATTAATAGCTTCAGCGTGGCTCTACCACCGTTCATTTCACGGGAAACTACTAAACGGATTGGAAAATGACAAAAATTTATAGTAACGTAACTTATTCATAAGAATAACATAAGCTATATAAAAAAATATATACGTCAGTAACGTAAGTTTGTAAAAAAGACAGACAGTCACACGAGAGGCTTCACGACGCACGACGCTGAAACTTTTAGTTACATGACAATAAACATTACTCATAAAGTTACAAATGCAGCCAAAATCGCGGGCGAATACTATTATACATATAATTATAATGAATTCAGTGACAACGTAGACCTTGAAATATAAAAATTACGATATTATTTTCATCATATCTATCTATAATAATAGCCACTACTATTTACTTAATGGAAGTGAGGAATCTTAACAGTACTCCAAAGCGTTAAACCTGATTTTAATTACCGCCTATAGTATTTGTTGTCGTTTAACATTTGAATGTATTATGTTAATTTTACAAGATGCTGTCAAAATAATTTTTATCTAACTGTTTCGCGACGTTCGTGTTTTATTTTGACATTTTTATGGAGCGACCTCCTATTTTATAAAGTGGAAACGCATCAATACGTTTGTTAGGATGAATTTAGATTGGTATATTAGCATTGTTTATCTTGTTCTCTGTGTATCTACGAGACGAAGGTGTAAAGTGTTCCGCGGTGGTCCAAACGAAACCGGTTTATTAAATCTCGTATATGTTAACACGATTTAACTTTGACGTTTATTGACTTGTTTACGTCACAGATTAAGTAAAAAAGAGGAATACTCGACAGTATTGTACTCTTAAACGTAAACGAAACAGAGGAATGTATGGTGCTCCGATAGTATTGAATTTCTACGATTGCCTTACAACTTAATATTTAGTTAGTTATGAACTTGATTTGAATTCTACAAGATAAAAAATTATTAACTTATAGTTTATTCGATCTTGTTAATTAATCTTACAGCAAATACACGCTTAAACAAGTACAGTCTACGATCAATATTAAACAGAATGTAGGTCATAAAATACGATAATCGAGCCGTATGGCATGCCATAGAGTATTGGGGGTCGAGGACGGGTGAATTAAATGCTAATTAATTCGTTGCTTATAGCTAGGTTTCTTATTAGTCATAAATTAAAATAAAAATAAAGGGCACCATCTGAATGCCCTGGACAGGTTGCAGAGACAGACTGTCCACATTGTTAATGATGCAGACATAACTGTATTTATTGAGCCGTTTCAGTTGCGCAGGGACATTGCCTCACTTAATGTGTTCTACCGTCTGTATTATGTATTTTGAAGAGCTATTCAGCGTAATCCCGTCATCTCCTTTCCATGATCAAACCACGAGCACTGGGCATCAAAGCCAAAGTTTTACGGTAAATTCAGCCTCGGTACGTACTAAAAATAAAAAGCCCACGATGTCTTATCTTTGCCGTAGCATGAAACTGTGGGACAATCTCTTGGCCAGTGTGTTCCCGCAATCCTATGGAATATGCAGAGACAGACTGTCCACATTGTTAATGATACCAGACATAACTGAATTTATCGAGTCACTTCATTTACGCCGATACATTGCTACACTGAGTGTATCATCTATTTTCAAGAGCTCTTTATCTTAATCCCGTCCTCTCCTTCCCATAATCCAGCCAGTGCACAGCTGGGCATCGGAGCCAAAGTTACTAAAAATAAATAGCCCACGATGTCTTATCTTTGCCGTACCGTGAAGCTGTGAGACAATCTCTCGGCCAGTCTGTTCCTGCAATCCTATGGAATATGATCCTTCAAGCGTAACGTGAAGAGATATTTACGCACGCCGGTATGAAAACTGCGATTAGTGTTGAATAGATTCTTCTCTCGATGGTCGCCGTTTGGATTATACTATACTTAACATGAGACTAGTGCAGTCACTTTGCGCGATATATAATAGAAAAGGTTTAAAAAAAACACCAATCATTCGCGACGCTTATCTTTGCCGTACCGTGAAGCTGTGAGACAATCTCTCGGCCAGTCTGTTCCTGCACTCCTATGGAATACAATCCTTCAAGCGTAACGTGAAGACATATTTACGCAGGCCGGTATGAAAACTGCGATTAGTATTGAATAGATTCTTCTCTCGATGGTCGCCATTTGGATTATACTTAACATTAGGCTAGTGCAGTCACTTTGTGCGATATATAAAAGGTTTTAAAAAAACACCAATCATTCGCGACATCTTGTAATTCGTACCATACACGGGCACGAGCCACGCGTGGGGCAGCAGTGTGGGCGTCCGAATAAACATGTCCGGGTAACAAGCCCGGCTCGTAAACTGCGCTGAGCTATCGTTCGGAGAACTGTGGGCTACAGGTTCAATGTCTTTATTGTTTGAATATTAGTAGCCCTCACACCTAGCCGATGATACCACGGCCCATGGCGCTGTCATACGATATCCGAAATCGTGCCGTGACGTGACTTTGGAATGTTTTATTGCTTGTAGATATTATTTTGTAGTTTAGAGGTTGTTCGCATTGTATTGTTATTGTTTTGATATACGTAAACTGGGGCGTAATTAAGTCGCGCCGACATTAAAATTACAATAACTTTTGATAGACCGAACCGATTTTATTGAAACAAAGACTAAATGTCACTCGAATATATGCTTTATGATTTTCATAAAAAGGTTTTATCACGGTCGCAGTACTTTAGCAGTGATGCGAGTTCATACAGACAGAGAGATAAACATTTCTAAAAATGATTGTAATATACTTTATTACTTATTCCTAGACACCTGCAACAATTTTTTTTACAAAAATCAAAAAAGTTCAGACCCGTTAGATTTACATGCTTATTATATGTATAGGAGATAAAACAAAATGAAAGTTTTTTAATAATTGTTTTTTAATTTGTCATGTACATAATTGTTTTTATTTCTTGTTTATACTATAACAAACAATATTAGCCTATACGCACGCTACTGTTAGAAAAAGGCTGGTTTTGAAGGAACGCACAACCTTAATCACCCGTTCGTGTTACCATTTTAAGACGGTCCGTGTCTACAGTCTGTGACAAACTTTCTGACCGCTCTGAATATAGACGTGCAGAAGACAATAAATTTAGGTATAAATATGTATTATATTATTTGTATAATATGGAGAAACATTTAAGATAAATAAATGGCAATTTCCGATTCATATAATAAAATGTTAAGATGGCTTTGTATTAAACTCTTCACTATATTATGCACAAGTTCGAACTTAGGGCTATATTTAGAGGGGCAAAAAAGATTGACGAGAATAAAATTGTATCTTAGATTATTCATCGTATACCATCAGGCTGAGATTGTGGTTAAACTGAAGATTGATTATATGATACTATGTATGATAGAAGTACTACGCCCTTGTTAGTGGTTTTTGGGTAAAAAATGTATATGAAATACGATATTACGTAGTTATGAAGTAATCGTCACGTACACTAATCAATTCACCTACTAATACGATTTCAGTAAGCGCAAGCGCACAGCCATTACCCAACGATCCCTTCCACAGACACACTGTGAACGACTTTTGTAACTCCTATATTATAAACAGTGAGGAAGTGTGTTGAATAAGATGAGAGATATATGATTGAGTTCTAGAAAAAAGTTGTAGCTTGATAATGCCTATTACCGCTCAACGAAGTGGGCACGGATCGGCTATGAGTTAACAAATCATATCGCATACTTAAAATGTTCATTGTGTTATTATGCCAGTAGTTGTAAAATCCAACATACTTTATTTTTATATGTGATTTATACATAAGAAAAGGAATGGTCGTGGACTTTACTGTAATAAAGCTAATTCGCTTTAAGGCCGAACTACGAATGCTCTCACAGTGTTTTTCGCACGTTGACGGATTCCTATGACTTCATATAGGTGATAAGTTACTTAGCACCCAAATCTTTGACTTATATTTTTGACATGATGTATGCCGACGTGTAACCAATGCCGTTGAAACTCAAGGGGAAGGTGTATAAAACTTTTATAACACCAATTGTGTTAAATGGATCCGTGTGTTGGGCTACGAAAGAGACGGATGAGAAAAGATTACGTGTGGCAGAGACGCGAATGTTAAAAATGATGTGTGGTGTAACCAGAATGGATAAGATTACGAATGAGTATATCAGAGGAAGCTTGAATATGACACCAGTGACAGAGAAGTTGAGGAGTAATAGGTTAGCATGGACGCATTAGCACGGACATATTATGAGAAGAGATGAAAATCATGTGACTAGAATAGTTTTGAGTACGGAAGTGGACGGATATAGAAGTAAAGGAAGACTGAAAAAGGTATGGATGGATTGTGTGAAAAATTATATGTGTGAATACTCAGATGACATTTGTTAAAATGTACATTTGTAAAAATTGTAAGCAAATTGTATCTGACGAGGTGTAATATCCGTCGTACTATTTCGATTATGCATGTCGCGTACCGAAATAAATTGGTTTATATCCGGTTACTAAGCGTATAGAGACAAATCAGTCATATCGACTCGTTTTTAGTTAATCGCGTTACGGAATTTGGCAGCATATAATCTAGCAGATGAGAGGACAGGTGATCGGCGATAGAGTACCGACCTTAGATGCTTTTGCCTTTGAATTATATATTGCACCTGATTAAGCGTAGTGACGTCACTATGCCGTGTTACTACAAAAAGTACACTTTACAAATCTATTCTAAAAATAAATATCACTGATATCTATAAAGTAAATATTTTTCCCCTTCAACAGTGTAACTTTACGGAGTGGCCGATAATCGGTTATTGATAGTGTCGTCCTTCTATCGCGGTCATTATTGACGTGCTGGGTTTCAAGTTTTAATAATTTATTATAACCTTTAATTTAGCTCGCAAAGTTAGCTTGTTTAGGTTAAATCTTAGATACTGAATTAGAACCAGATTAGACAGACCTATAACTTTGCATGTGTGTTAGGTTCTGATGACAATACATAAAAATGAAATAAAAACAAAATGGTGTATTTCAAAATGGCTTCCATAAACATTGAAAAACAAAACTCCGATTAAGCTTTTTACCGCATTTACCGCAAAAAAAATTTACTTTTATCTTTGCATTTATATTTAATTAACGTCTCTTGTGTAACTATAGTGTAGTTTGTCTGTGTGTTTGTTATGCTTGCACGCCATAATTACTCAACCGATCATTATAATTTATTTTTCTCCTTTTGCATACACTACAAAAAACGGTCACAGAGTCGTTTCATCTAGAAAAAAAGACTGTTTCTGAGGGATACATTGTTAACGCCAGTTTATAATGAACAATTCAATATAATTTATATAAATATACGATAGTTGTGGAAATTATATTCATTCCGTGACAAATATTTGATTAAATATTTTGTGCGAATTCCAAAAGGCATCTTCAGTCGACCCGCCTAACAGGTTAAGGCTACACTCGAAGGTATGAAACATGTACCATTGACATTATTTCACTGTATTACATAATTACTAGTTACTGAGCACCGCGCATCGACCGTTGCTAGGTTTGTGCGTAAACATCACTGCTTATTAGAAGATATTTTTAAATAACATAATAAATAATCGAGATTTTGCTAGTAATTTATGTTCAAATGTTCTTTTATTTGATCTTGCTTTTGTGAGATATATATTTAAGAAAGTACCAAAATGAGGTATACTTTTTTTTTTGTAACAATATTCATTCTATCGTCTATTTAATTTGCATATTATCACGACACACGTCTAATAGAGTAGGCATTACTACTATTACTAGCGTGCATTTGCTTTTTTATACTCATAGGTCGTAGGAGGCAAACGAACAGGCGGGTCACCTGATGTTAAGTAATCACCGTCGTCCATAGACACTAGCAACACCAGGGGAGTCGCAATTGCGTTGACAGCCTGTGTGTTTAGGGGGGAAGAAGGACGGGAGCGGAGGGGAGGTGGTCTTCCGGCTCTCTCCCTGACCGAACGAAACGCAAAAATGCAAGCAAGCATTGTTACTTCACGTCGGTTTTCTGTGAGAGGGTGTTAGTACCCCGGACGGCCCGACCCATTCATGCTGAAAACATTAATAGCTTCAGCATAGCTCTACCACTTACAAAAAATGCGTGTGTAGCCGTGGGTACACTTAGTTTACTTTTTTTATATCATAAGAGCCAAACGAATAGGTGGGTCACCTGATGTAAAGTGATCACACCCGTCCATAGACACTAGCAACACCAGCGGTGTCGCAAGTGCGTTGCCAGCCTGTGTTTGGGAGGAGGAGGAGAAGGAAGAGGGAGGAGGGAGGGAAGGGGAGGTCCATGTCGGTGTTTCTGTGGGTCGGGTGGGCTACCACCCGTGGTGGTATGGGTGAGGTACTAACCCCGGGCGAGCCAACCCATTCATGCTAAAACCAGTAATAGTTTCAGCGTCGCTCTACCACCTACCAAAAGTAGCTGTAGCTAACTGCTTGCTTTAACTGTAACGGTTTACATAGCGAACGATGAGATAGTTCCCATATGATAGATTTAAAAAAATCTTATTAATTACTATTATCAGATATTATACTTTAGGCAATTGAAAGTATACAACTTAATTTGTCTTTTATTCTCTTACTGTATCTCTCTCATAGTGTGGTTGTTAACAACGCATTGTCAAAATATTATTACATGTTTAATTGAATCTGATACTTATTTTACTGTTTACTATTTTTTATAATTTACTATTATAAAAAAAATAATCTTGTATTTTTTTAAATTATATTTACGACCAACGAATTTTTGTTGATATTATATAAAACGATGAATTTAGGAAAAAGCGAGTGTGTGCTTAAGTTCACACGATAGAAATAAAAACTTATAAATGCACACGAAAATTACATACATATAGATTTATCAATGCTTATACTTAAATAAATAATAGTTAAATTTAAATACGCACAATATAT
This sequence comes from Antheraea pernyi, assembly GCA_015888305.1. Classification (NCBI taxonomy): domain Eukaryota; kingdom Metazoa; phylum Arthropoda; class Insecta; order Lepidoptera; family Saturniidae; genus Antheraea; species Antheraea pernyi. The sequence goes on along the minus strand of MU159115.1, from coordinate 320,346 downwards.
ACATTTAAAACACTATACTGATTATATACAAAACATCATCATCATCTTCTTACCCTTATCCCACCTAAGTAGGGTCGGCACAACATGTTTTCCATTTCCACGCTCGCCTATCAGATGGCATCTCAGTCAACACACCTTTTACACACATATCATTTTTCACACAATCCATCCATCCTTTTTTCGGTCTTCCTCTACTAATTATATACAAAACATACATAATATTATATTATTATTTTATTACCTGCATTGTATGTATGTATTTACTTGTGTCGCTGTATAACTATATATTATACTAGCGTTCCAGGCGGACGTTGTCCTGCCTTGATAATAAAAATATCCAAAATTCTACCGTAGCGCCACCTACCGGGTCCAATTGTGAATCTAAACCGTTCCGGATCCACTCAAACACGCCCACAAAATGTCATCAAAATCGGTCCAGCCGTTTAGGAGGAGTTCAGTGACATACACACGCACAGAAGAAATTTATATATAAAGATTGTATTACTGTATTAATAGATAATACTATAAAACAGTAATTGGAAGATGCATTCATTGTCAAACAATAAAGCCGATTAAACTAGATTCAGCTCAGTTCATTTACAGTTCACTTTGGTTTATTATTCAACGCGCATAAAGCAGTTTTCACTTCGAAAATATTAAATTAATCTTCAATGTATCGCTAGTATCTCCTAACTTACACGGTAAGTCGTTCCATCAGCACGCGTTGTGACGCCCCTACTGACCTTCGCAAGCGGGTCGCGCCGGGTCACGCGCGTCAAACGTTTTCCTCCTGTTTTCGCCTCAATAAAACCTCATACAGCGTGGTTCACGGACAGTCGTGACCGCGTACTTAGTATGGTATAGCCTGTTAGCTATGGCTGACCTTTATACGTAATTTAGATTGCCTTCGACAGCGTATTGACAAGTGCGTGGTGTTATGAATTATGTTTAACAATTACTCAATATTTTGTTGTTTTCAATAAAATTGTTTTCTTTTTTTTATAGTAGCACGGCAAAATGACTGCACTGTGCCTGATGGTAAGCACAGTACAATCCAAAAACAATGGCGACCGCCAAGTGACACACTATCTATCGCCGGTCGCCGCTGTCATGCCGGCCTGCAAAAAGCTGGATATGCACAGGCTAATCTGGAAACGTGACCCACAGAAGCGAATCACTATGACGGGCTTTTTCGCCATATACATGGTGGTCGCGACCTAGTCAGGCTGTAAAACCCTACCAATCCCGCTTTCGCCATTGCTTCGTTCGTTATTCAGCAGGGTTCACCACGTGCAGGTGAGGTTGGCTTGAGTATCTCAAGCCTTATGATGTTATTCGACACCTCTTACACCCCAGATAGAACAGAATTGAACAGATAGGTTCCTCAGTTAAGATTTTTGATTAAATCTCAAAAAATCTTGTGAGTAAAATATTGTTAGCAAGATACATTTTGCTAAGCCATGACTTATGTGTTTTTGCTCTTAAATAGACATACTTTTTAACATTATAAATTATAAGTTATAGATAACACCGGTCTGTATTGATTCTCTTTTAGAAATGTCTAATCAGTAAAAAGGCAATCGATTGAACTATTTAACACACATAATACTAAAGAAAATATTGTTTAATATAGTATACAAATAATTGAGATAATAAGATCATGCGAACCGTGCCAGAGGAGTAAAATACATAGGCATACAAAGTCACCGCTAGGCACGTTTCAAGCCCCGACTGCACGATTTAGTCATATCCACATCGACTTGATCGGACCGTTGCCACCTTGTAAAGAGTACAGGTACTGTTTGAACTTACCTATCCTTACTGAATATATGAGAGTGCAAATACCCGTCCTACCATCATAAAAAGTCTGTACCAATATAAATAATAAATACAAAATTACCTGGAAAAATAAGAGAGTTGGTTCTCTTCTCTGTTCTCTGAGGAGCCCCGACGCAACGAAGCCTGCCTGAAGGCTGTGAGTCGCGGCCTACCTACAGAGATGGACGCGGACTTTATCGCCGAGATCCTTTACGAGTTTTTTTGCATTGCTGAGTAGTTGATACGAATTAAATGACGAGGAGGAAGACTAGACCCCCTCTTTTAATACATCATCCTGAAGCGAACACCTAATCTGACTCCGGCCACACACAACCTCAGAGAGCGAGCTACAGTAAATGACAGACGTTACAATCCACACGTGGCGAAGAAGGCCTGAGCGGGCACAGTACCATCGGTGCCAGCAATTCCGCCATTCCTCGCAACAATGTCACCCTCCCCGACGCAACAAAGCCTATTAAAGGTTGCGATTTGCGGCCTGCCTACATCATTTCGCAATTAACATTTCGAGTGATTTTAAGGCATAGTCTAAAATTCTGATAGTAGTAAATCAGATAACCAAGTTTGGTCATTTTACATGCTTTAAAACATATTTGTAGTCTGATTTAATATTTGATTCTATTACCACAAATGAACCAAAAAAACGCGCTGAACATTTTGCATTGCCGTTGAAGACACTTTAGCGTTAATACTCCACAAGATAAAATATTTGAACATAAACAACTATAGCTGTAAGATTACAGGGTACTTACACCGGTCATTCGTTTGCAAGGTATTACCTCGTTACATGTATTTTGCAGTTATGCGCTTGGACGAGTACAATATTAGTGAAATTTTGATTCAGCACATAACAATATCACCGATGCAGTTTCATTTAGTCTAAACACTTAGACGATGTTTATTCTCAAACCTAAGTAGGGTCGGCACAACATGTTTTCCATTTCCACGCTCGCCTATCAGATGGCATCTCAGTCAACACACCTTTTACACACATATCATTTTTCACACAATCCATCCATCCTTTTTTCGGTCTTCCTCTACTAATTATATACAAAACATACATAATATTATATTATTATTTTATTACCTGCATTGTATGTATGTATTTACTTGTGTCGCTGTATAACTATATATTATACTAGCGTTCCAGGCGGACGTTGTCCTGCCTTGATAATAAAAATATCCAAAATTCTACCGTAGCGCCACCTACCGGGTCCAATTGTGAATCTAAACCGTTCCGGATCCACTCAAACACGCCCACAAAATGTCATCAAAATCGGTCCAGCCGTTTATCACGTAGCCCTGTCGGAAAACCCGCCCGTAGAGGCCGAGAAGACGACGATATCTCACACGACGAGAGGAGGGTGTGCCCAAAAACCACCCCCTCAGAGACCCCAATGGAACGTCAATTATATATAAAGATTGTATTACTGTATTAATAGATAATACTATAAAACAGTAATTGGAAGATGCATTCATTGTCAAACAATAAAGCCGATTAAACTAGATTCAGCTCAGTTCATTTACAGTTCACTTTGGTTTATTATTCAACGCGCATAAAGCAGTTTTCACTTCGAAAATATTAAATTAATCTTCAATGTATCGCTAGTATCTCCTAACTTACACGGTAAGTCGTTCCATCAGCACGCGTTGTGACGCCCCTACTGACCTTCGCAAGCGGGTCGCGCCGGGTCACGCGCGTCAAACGTTTTCCTCCTGTTTTCGCCTCAATAAAACCTCATACTGCGTGGTTCACGGACAGTCGTGACCGCGTACTTAGTATGGTATAGCCTGTTAGCTATGGCTGACCTTTATACGTAATTTAGATTGCCTTCGACAGCGTATTGACAAGTGCGTGGTGTTATGAATTATGTTTAACAATTACTCAATATTTGGTTGTTTTCAATAAAATTGTTTTCTTTTTTTTTATAGTAGCACGGCAAAATGACTGCACTGTGCCTGATGGTAAGCACAGTACAATCCAAAAACAATGGCGACCGCCGAGTGACACACTATCTATCGCCGGTCGCCGCTGTCATGCCAGCCTGCAAAAAGCTGGATATGCACAGGCTGATCTGGAAACGTGACCCACAGAAGCGAATCACTATGACGGGCTTTTTCGCCATATACATGGTGGTCGCGACCTAGTCAGGCTGTAAAACCCTACCAATCCCGCTTTCGCCATTGCTTCGTTCGTTATTCAGCAGGGTTCACCACGTGCAGGTGAGGTTGGCTTGAGTATCTCAAGCCTTATGATGTTATTCGACACCTCTTACACCCCAGATAGAACAGAATTGAACAGATAGGTTCCTCAGTTAAGATTTTTGATTAAATCTCAAAAAATCTTGTGAGTAAAATATTGTTAGCAAGATACATTTTGCTAAGCCATGACTTATGTGTTTTTGCTCTTAAATAGACATACTTTTTAACATTATAAATTATAAGTTATAGATAACACCGGTCTGTATTGATTCTCTTTTAGAAATGTCTAATCAGTAAAAAGGCAATCGATTGAACTATTTAACACACATAATACTAAAGAAAATATTGTTTAATATAGTATACAAATAATTGAGATAAACAAAACGTGGGGCGTATGTAAGATGCAAGAACTATAAGTAGTAACTGTAGTTAAGAAAACCCAAATAACAGTTCATATAATCTGTAGTATAATAAAATCATTAGTTATTTAATTGTAGTTATTGAACTCTACCTATTGAACTTACCTATCCTTACTGAATATATGAGAGTGCAAATACCCGTCCTACCATCATAAAAAGTCTGTACCAATATAAATAATAAATACAAAATTACCTGGAAAAATAAGAGAGTTGGTTCTCTTCTCTGTTTATAGTTGCGAAGTCTGATGGGCTCTTTTAGCCTTACAATTGTTCGTTCCGGTTAAAAACGAAGTTCTTAAAGGTTATGGTTTGCTTGTTATATTGCCATTTTTATGTAACGGAAAACTATCCAACTTTAGACTATTCCCGAGGACTGCATTTTCTGGTTTTTTTTCAGGGTTCGTGGTTTCACAGTTTTCTCACTAATACAATATTAGATGTAATAAACCATTATAAAAAATATAAAAAGGAAAACTATATTAGAAAAAAATGTATATTATATATAAAGATTGTATTACTGTATTAATAGATAATACTATAAAACAGTAATTGGAAGATGCATTCATTGTCAAACAATAAAGCCGATTAAACTAGATTCAGCTCAGTTCATTTACAGTTCACTTTGGTTTATTATTCAACGCGCATAAAGCAGTTTTCACTTCGAAAATATTAAATTAATCTTCAATGTATCGCTAGTATCTCCTAACTTACACGGTAAGTCGTTCCATCAGCACGCGTTGTGACGCCCCTACTGACCTTCGCAAGCGGGTCGCGCCGGGTCACGCGCGTCAAACGTTTTCCTCCTGTTTTCGCCTCAATAAAACCTCATACAGCGTGGTTCACGGACAGTCGTGACCGCGTACTTAGTATGGTATAGCCTGTTAGCTATGGCTGACCTTTATACGTAATTTAGATTGCCTTCGACAGCGTATTGACAAGTGCGTGGTGTTATGAATTATGTTTAACAATTACTCAATATTTTGTTGTTTTCAATAAAATTGTTTTCTTTTTTTTATAGTAGCACGGCAAAATGACTGCACTGTGCCTGATGGTAAGCACAGTACAATCCAAAAACAATGGCGACCGCCAAGTGACACACTATCTATCGCCGGTCGCCGCTGTCATGCCGGCCTGCAAAAAGCTGGATATGCACAGGCTAATCTGGAAACGTGACCCACAGAAGCGAATCACTATGACGGGCTTTTTCGCCATATACATGGTGGTCGCGACCTAGTCAGGCTGTAAAACCCTACCAATCCCGCTTTCGCCATTGCTTCGTTCGTTATTCAGCAGGGTTCACCACGTGCAGGTGAGGTTGGCTTGAGTATCTCAAGCCTTATGATGTTATTCGACACCTCTTACACCCCAGATAGAACAGAATTGAACAGATAGGTTCCTCAGTTAAGATTTTTGATTAAATCTCAAAAAATCTTGTGAGTAAAATATTGTTAGCAAGATACATTTTGCTAAGCCATGACTTATGTGTTTTTGCTCTTAAATAGACATACTTTTTAACATTATAAATTATAAGTTATAGATAACACCGGTCTGTATTGATTCTCTTTTAGAAATGTCTAATCAGTAAAAAGGCAATCGATTGAACTATTTAACACACATAATACTAAAGAAAATATTGTTTAATATAGTATACAAATAATTGAGATAAACAAAACGTGGGGCGTATGTAAGATGCAAGAACTATAAGTAGTAACTGTAGTTAAGAAAACCCAAATAACAGTTCATATAATCTGTAGTATAATAAAATCATTAGTTATTTAATTGTAGTTATTGAACTCTACCTATTGAACTTACCTATCCTTACTGAATATATGAGAGTGCAAATACCCGTCCTACCATCATAAAAAGTCTGTACCAATATAAATAATAAATACAAAATTACCTGGAAAAATAAGAGAGTTGGTTCTCTTCTCTGTTCTCTGAGGAGCCCCGACGCAACGAAGCCTGCCTGAAGGCTGTGAGTCGCGGCCTACCTACAGAGATGGACGCGGACTTTATCGCCGAGATCCTTTACGAGTTTTTTTGCATTGCTGAGTAGTTGATACGAATTAAATGACGAGGAGGAAGACTAGACCCCCTCTTTTAATACATCATCCTGAAGCGAACACCTAATCTGACTCCGGCCACACACAACCTCAGAGAGCGAGCTACAGTAAATGACAGACGTTACAATCCACACGTGGCGAAGAAGGCCTGAGCGGGCACAGTACCATCGGTGCCAGCAATTCCGCCATTCCTCGCAACAATGTCACCCTCCCCGACGCAACAAAGCCTATTAAAGGTTGCGATTTGCGGCCTGCCTACATCATTTCGCAATTAACATTTCGAGTGATTTTAAGGCATAGTCTAAAATTCTGATAGTAGTAAATCAGATAACCAAGTTTGGTCATTTTACATGCTTTAAAACATATTTGTAGTCTGATTTAATATTTGATTCTATTACCACAAATGAACCAAAAAAACGCGCTGAACATTTTGCATTGCCGTTGAAGACACTTTAGCGTTAATACTCCACAAGATAAAATATTTGAACATAAACAACTATAGCTGTAAGATTACAGGGTACTTACACCGGTCATTCGTTTGCAAGGTATTACCTCGTTACATGTATTTTGCAGCAAAAAGCTGGATATGCACAGGCTGATCTGGAAACGTGAACCACAGAAGCGAATCACTATGACGGGCTTTTTCGCCATATACATGGTGGTTGCGACCCAATCAGGCTGTAAAACCCCACCACCCCGCTTTCGCCATTGCTACGTTCGTTATTCACCTGCAGGTGAGGTTGTCTCGAGTGTCTCTTATGATGTAATTCGACACCCCTTACACCCCAGATAGAACATAATTGAACAGATAGTTTCCGAAGTTAAAATTTTTGATTAAATCTCATAAAATGTTTGTTGTAAGTAAAATATTGTTAGCAAGATACATTTTCCTAAGCCATGGCTTATGTGTTTTTGCTCCTATATAGACAAAAAAATTTATCATTATAAATTATATGTTATAGATAACACCATCTTTATTGATTCTCCTTTAGAATAGTCTAATCAGTAAATAGGCAATCCATTGAACAATTTAACACACATAATACTAAAGAAAATAATTTTTAATATAGTATACAAATAATTGAGATATACAAAACGTGGGGCGTATGTAAGATGCAAGGACTATAAGTAGTAACTGTAGTTAAGAAAACCCAAATAACAGTTTATATAATTTGTAGTATAATAAAATCATTAGTTATTTAATTGTAGTTATTTAACTCTACGTATTTCCTTACTGAATATATGAGAGTGCAAATACCCGCCCTACCGTCAAAAAAAGTCTATACCAATATAAATAATATATACAAAATTACATGGAAAAATAAGAGAGTTGGTTCTCTTCTCTGTTCTTTGAGGAGCCCCGACGCAACGAAGCCTGCCTGAAGTTGTGATTCGCAGCCTGCCTACAGAGATGGACGCGGACTTTATCGCCGAGGTCCTTTACGAGTGGGGTTTCATTGCTGAGTACTTGAGAGCAATTAAATGACGAGGAGGAAAACTGGGGGCCTTTTAATACATCATACTGAAGCGCACACATAGTCCAACTCCGGCCACACACAACCTCAGAGAGCGAGCTATTGTAAATGACAGGCGTTATAATCCACACGTGGCGAAGAAGGCTTGAGCGGGCACAGTACCATCGGTGCCAGCAATTCCAGCATTCCTCGCAACAATGTCACCCTCCCCGACGCAACAAAGTCTGTTAAAGGTTACGATTCGCGGCCTACATCATTTCGCAATTAACGTTTCGAATGATTTTATGGCATAGTCTAAGATTCTGATAGTAGTAAATCAGATAACCAAGTTTGGTCATTTTACATACTTTAAAACATATTTGTAGTCTGATTTAATATTTGATTCTAGAACCACAAATGAACCAAAAAAACGAGCTGAACATTTTGCTTGAAGACACTTTAGCGTTAATACTCCACAAGATAAAATATTTGAACATAAACAACTATAGCTGTAAGATTATAGGGTACTTACACCGGTCGTTCGTTTGCAAGGTATTACCTCGTTACATGTATTTTGCAGTTATGCGCTTGGACGAGTACAATATTAGTGAAATTTTGATTCAGCACATAACAATATCACCGATGCAGTTTCATTTAGTCTACACACTTAGACGATGTTTATTCTCAAGTTAAAAAATTGACAATTTATTAACAAATGGAGAATTTATGGGAAAAAAGTTTCGCTATTTCTTTGTTCTTTTTTTATCATTTTCAAATCAACTCTCGTACTAAGAAGCTCTTAACGTCATGGGAGACTCTGCAGGTACAAAGTAAACCCAGTCTAAAGACAGATATTTCATGATTATGTGTTATTCGAATATTCAGCCCCGCAGCAGCTTAAACCATTAATTACGGTATTGGTAATTATTTTTGCAAGTTTGCCTATTAGTTACATTTAGTGTTACCAAGATAAGTTTAAATTCATGTGTTTATCATTAAATGATATGAATGTAGGTAATTTGACACTGTGACCGAATCATCAATGTAAAAGCTTCAGCGTGGCTCTACCACCTACCAAAATGAAAATGAATGATGGAAATCGCGTAAATGATTATTATTCTAAAATTTAAAATTTGTCATCAAGCCACGTGACGTGACGGTAGAGATTTTTCTAAGTCCTCTTGGCTAGCTACCACCCTCGGGTTCAAAATTTGTCGCCAAGCACCTGTTATTCCAAATTGGTGTATTCCAGCTGCATTTAAGAGCCAGTCCCCTTTAGGTATAACGTGCTTACCATCTTAGAGCACAACGCCATTTAGCAACAGGTGAGACTGTGGTGAAACGCTAAAACCTATCACTACATAGTATAAAACAAAGTCGCTTTCTCGGTCCCTATATCCCTATGTATGCTTAAATCTTTAAAACTCCGCAACGGATTTTGATGTGGTTTTTTTTTATAGACAGAGTGATTGAAGAGGAAGGTTTATATGTACAATAACATCCATTAAATAGTGGAGAAATACAGTTATTTTTGAGGTATCTAATGTGATATCGTAAATATCTCGTATCGTAAATATCATAACTGATTCGTTGCAGACGAAGTTGCACGGGTCAGCTAGTCACTTTATAAGCAAAGGAAACTCACGAAGAACTGTGATATTTGGCATATTTACAATTCTTAAGTAGGAATGCAGAAGGATAAAAGTAAAAAAAAAACCTTAAATCTTTATTCTATGAATAAAACATTGATTATTTACGTTCATACTGTAAAATATTGTAGATGTATGTAGATTGGATTTGGGGAGAATGGAGAGTAAATTATTTGTTGTAATTTATTTTATTCCCTTGCAGAGCAATTTATAGTAAGAGGAAGTTTATATAGATTATTAAGAAATAGATGCTTCGGAGTGAAGTATAATACAAAATTGGGTTGATTTAAATTACTCGATATCAAACACATCTTAGTCTGTTATTAGACAGTCGCACAGAGTATAAATTCTCTCTGCTGCATTGATATGTAAAGTAATTTGAGAGATAATGATTATGCTTCACCACTATAGATACTTAGTTATACTACTCCAAGGTTTTAAGTATAAAATATATCAACGATAAACGTCAAAATAAAAATCACAATGACGTCACCCCTACGTATCTTTTTTAACCTTCAAAGTATTGATTTGAAATGTTATGTATTTTTCAAACAGCTTCCATTTGACGTTTAGGTACTTTGTGCCGTTCATTGTTATTCATCATTTAGGTACAAATCAATTAAAAAGCAACATTTTAGCTGCTCAGCCGTAGTTTCGTGCGTCAAGTGGTCTTTATTCATTGCGGAGGCTTTGTCTCTATGCTAATGTTGCTGGTGGCCGGTCACCGGAGCGACCTCACAGTCAGGATCGAAGGTTACTTGTAGGACGGACGCGCAATACTCAAAGTGGCTCTTTAAGTTTATACGCGCGAATTTCAACCTAAAGTTGAAAAGCAAAGAATTAATTTTACTTTGGATTTTTGTAAAGCAGATAGATATAAATTTCAGAAACGAGATCACGATATTATTTATTTGATCGCTCTGTCTTAGGTAAAATTTATAGCCTACTAAAGCCTCTGCTAAGTCTAAAAGTTACTTTGATATAAATTTAAGTAATTATTAGGTAAAATTTATTGTTTTAGTAATTAATATTTGTATTTTTTTTTACTAAATCACAGGTTTTTTATCTTTTCACCATATTGTCGTCTGAGTTTAGATGACGATATGGTCTCAGGTGGTAAACATGATAAAACTAGATGGGGTTTGGCTCAGAATTGTAACTGCCGGAACACATCAATATTTTTTTTTCGAACTGACTACACTATTGACCTAGCAAGGTCTTAACAGCTTCACCGGACTACTAAGGCGAGCTCTTAAGGCACTCAGCCCATTTTATTTGACAACTACTACCTCAAGGGTGCACGGCATGCCTCGGCTTGGCCTGTTGCCCGATGCACGCAATTCGCGACCTATCTGAGCTAACCTAAGCTAAGCTAACTATTCATACATATATAAGTTGTTGAAGCATATATGTGTACCAAGCATAGATACCTCAACATATCTTATATATATCTTGTATCTTCTGATGCGGTTTTTTTTTATAGACAGAGTGATTGAAGAGGAAGGTTTATATGTACAATAACATCCATTAAATAGTGGAGAAATACAGTTATTTTTGAGGTATCTAATGTGATATCGTAAATAATTACATAACCGATTCGTTGCAGACGAAGTTGCACGGGTCAGCTAGTCACTTTATAAGCAAAGGAAACTCACTAAGAACTGTGATATTTGGCATATTTACAATTCTTCAGTAGGAATGCAGAAGGATAAAAGTTTATACAACAAAAACGGTTTATACGGCAAAAACCTTAAATGACATAGAATAAAACATTGATTATTTACGTTCATACTGTAAAATATAAGTAGATTGGATTTGTGGTGTTATTGGGGTTAATATGGGGTTATTTTATTCCCTTGCAGAGCAACTTATACTAAGAGGAAGTTTATATAGATTATTAAGTAATAGACGCTTTGGAGTGAAATATAATACAAAATTAGGTTGATTTAAATTACTCGATATCAAACACATCTTAGTCTGTTATTAGACAGAGTATAAATTCTCTCTGCTGAATTGATATGTAAAGTAATTTGAGAGATAATGATTATGCTTCACCACTATAGATACTTAGTTATACTACTCCAAGGTTTTTAGTATAAAATATATCAACGATAAACGTCAAAATAAAAATCACAATGACGTCACCCCTACGTATCTTTTTTAACCTTCAAAGTATTGATTTGAAATGTTATGTATTTTTCAAACAGCTTCCATTTGACGTTTAGGTACTTTGTGCGGTTTATTGTTATTCATAATTTAGGTACAAATCAATTAAAAAGCAACATTTTAGCTGCTCAGCCGTAGTTTCGTGCGTCAAGTGGTCTTTATTCATTGCGGAGGCTTTGTCTCTATGCTAATGTTGCTGGTGGCCGGTCACCGGAGCGACCTCACAGTCAGGATCGAAGGTTACTTGTAGGACGGACGCGCAATACTCAAAGTGGCTCTTTAAGTTTATACGCGCGAATTTCAACCTAAAGTTGAAAAGCAAAGAATTAATTTTACTTTGGACTTTTGTAAAGCAGATATAAATTTCAGAAACGAGATCACGATATTATTTATTTGATCGCTCTGTCTTAGGTAAAAGTTATAGCCTACTAAAGCCTCTGCTAAGCCTAAAGGTTACTTTGATATAAATTTAAGTAATTTAAGTAAAATTTATTGTTTTAGTAATTAATATTTGTATTTTTTTAACTATTTTACAGGTTTTTTATCTTTTCACCATATTGTCGTCTGAGTTTAGATGACGATATGGTCTCAGGTGGTAAACATGATAAAACTAGATGGGGTTTGGCTCAGAATTGTAACTGCCGGAACACATCAATATTTTTTTTTCGAACTGACTACACTATTGACCTAGCAAGGTCTTAACAGCTTCACCGGACTACTAAGGCGAGCTCTTAAGGCACTCAGCCCATTTTATTTGACAACTACTACCTCAAGGGTGCACGGCATGCCTCGGCTTGGCCTGTTGCCCGATGCACGCAATTCGCGACCTATCTGAGCTAACCTAAGCTAAGCTAACTATTCATACATATATGAGTTGTTGAAGCATATATTTGTACCAAGCATAGATACTTCAACATATCTTATATATTTTGTATCGGATAATTTTCTAAACTCTTTCAGTTTGATAAGGGAAATAAAATAGAACTCTTCCACTTGCATGTGTAAGCGTGTATGCGTGCACGTGTGTGGAGGTGGCATGTGTAATGTTGTCGCAGTGATGTAAGATTTTATGTCACTGTATCGCGCGTGCAGCGCACTCAAAGGCTCCACGCCGAGGCAACAGACCTAGGCTTGAGCCGCTGCCGACAGAGGCCCAATCTGGTTGGGGGGCCTAATCTGGTAGAACACATCGACAGGTGCTCTTCAACAGTTCTTCAACTTAGGGTTGATAATTAGCCAGTCAGACTTAGCATGTGCTATGCATTCATCACGGTGTTTTCCTTCAACGAAAGTTTCAACGTAGTTGCAAGGATCGAATACTACGTCGATCGACGTGGTGCCTGAAAACCTTCTCAACTAAGCCATCCTCACTTCAGAAACTATTATGGCAGTAATTCAAATCATTTATAGTTGAATACTAACTAATTTTGTCGTAATCCAGTTTAAATATTATAAATTGTTCAAATTTCCCTGAAATCGTTATTTCAGTTCTCGATAGCAACTACATTTATTTTAATATCCACGATTTCTTTTATATTCTAGAATATACTATGTATTACAGTGTTTTTTTATATATCATAGGAGGCGAACGAACAGGTGGGTCACATGATGTTAAGTATCACCACCGTCCATAGACACATAACACCAACGGAGTCGCAAGCGCGTTGCTAGCCTGCCTTTGGGAGAGCGGTCGGGAGGGGGAGAGAAGGTGGGCCTGCGGCGCTCTCACTGACCGAACGAAACGCAACAATGCAAGCACTGTTACTTCACGTCGGTTTTCTGTGAGAGGGCGTAATCCAGTTTAAATATTATAAATTGTTCAAATTTCCCTGAAATCGTTATTTCAGTTCTCGATAGCAACTACATTTATTTTAATATCCACGATTTCTTTTATATTCTAGAATATACTATGTATTACAGTGTTTTTTTATATATCATAGGAGGCGAACGAACAGGTTGTTAAGAATCACCACCGTCCATAGACACTTGCAACACCAGGGGAGTCGCAAGCGCGTTGCCAGCCTGCGTTTGGAAGAGGGTTCGGGAGGGGGAGAGACTGTGGGCCTCCGGCGCTCTCACTGACCGAACGAAACGCAACAATGTAAACACTGTTACTTCACGTCGGTTTTCTGTGAGAGGGTGGTACTACCCCGGGCGAGCCGACCCATGCGTGCTGAAACCAGTAATAGCTTCAGGCGTGGCGCTACCAACTACCTGTAAATTCCTTATAACGAATCTCTAGGGACCGAGCACTTTTTGTCGTTATAAAGAGTTTTCGTTTTAAAACCGAAGAGAACAAATAAATGGTTATATGGTAAACCAACCAAATAGAACTAATTTCTATGTTATAAAAAAAATTCTTTATAACGAACGACGTTATAAAGACCTTACATTTTAATATTGTATTAGAAACAATCTATACTCTTATAAGTATTAATTTTATATGGGAAATTATATACTTTCATAAGGGTTATTACGCTAGTGGAAGTTCCCGTAACCCATCTAAAAAAACTAAGTGAAAATTTCTTTTTTAAACCCATTTTCAACGTATAAATGTCTAATCAAGTTGTAGACTATAAGCCCTTAAGCATTGTAAACAATACCTTACAAATGTTAGCTAAACAATAAGCTCGCATAATTCAACTCAAACCCATTACCCGATAATAAGAGCGTAAATCTGTCATAACCTACATAGCTGTGAACAAAAGGCATCGCCCGTCGAACCTTGGCCCGACCTCCGCGCATCCTCGCCCTACATGCAGCATTGTTCCGGTTGTATGGCCGTTTGCGTGGATCTTCTATTAACGGGACTTAGAGTTAACAAAACAATGATGCAATAAGTACTTCTACAAGGGCTACATATGATAATAACGGCTATACTTTAACAACGAATAACGCTGTTATTTTATAAATATTCTTATTATTTATTCTGCTATTATCCGTTATTAATTATTCTGGTGTTGAGTAAATTTTCTTAAAATCGGAACAAATGCAGCAGAGCAAGCAGTACTGCATTGCGGCAGATCCAAGTGTACAAAATGGTGCTTACGTATTAGAACCTTATATAAGTTCTACTGTTCTTATATTCGGAAAGTGACGAAATAAAAACAGTACGTGTGAAACTGTTTATAATGTCGTTGCTTATTTATTTCTCATCACCATATATAATACTAACCGCTATAGTATATTGTACATATGAACATTTATTATTAATCTGTGATTAAAAGTGGCTTCACTTATTTCCGCTAATACTTTGAGTTTCGTCAAGTCATTAATAACTAAAGATATCAGTTGCACGAGATAAAAGATTTACCATGTCTCTACTCTTGGAAATTGGGGCATGCATCAACAAGTTAATTCGTGCAAGCATTTCGTATATCAGCACCGGTGAAACTGTGAAGGTCCGTCAGGATAATAGCGTTAGGCAGTTCGAAAAGGGTATTTCTATCGCATAACTGTTTGGTACAAACATATTTAGGGTGGCAAAAATGACCACTTAGATTCTACAGAAAAGTTTTGAAGCTTAGCAAAAGCAAAATACGGATGTTTTTTTTAATTTATAGACTTTAGTGTTACACCCCAATCTCAATTGATATTAATGTTGTGAACTAAGATCGTTAGCACGCTGAACTTAGAGGAGAACTGGTTTTTAAGTGCTGCTATCGAAACACAGTTATACGAGCTTGGCGACAGATTTTCAAAGTTGAAGATACTATATAGTTGACTTGTTTGGCGTTTGAAAGAGCCATCTCACCAGGATGTTTTTTTCACGCTTCGAATATTGACAAGTCTGGTTTGATAAACTTCTAAACAAACGGCGACCACTTCGTTGAAAGTCTAAACTTTTTGCTACCATTCTGCTGTTTAAAGAAAGGGGGATGCATCTACCGTTCTTATAATACTGCATTTTATTAGGTAAGGGAAAATAAATAGGTTACTTAAGGGTCGGCGACGCGCATGTAACGCTTCTGATGTTACAGGCGTCCATAGCTGCTGTCGAAACACAGTTATACGAGCTTGGCGACAGATTTTCAAAGTTGAAGATAGTATATAGTTGACTTGTTTGGCGTTTGAAAGAGCCATCTCACCAGGATGTTTTTTCACGCTTCGAATGATGACAAGTCTGGTTTGATAAACTTCTAAATAAACGGCAACCACTTCGTTGACAGTCGTTTACTTTTTGCTTACCTTCTGCTGTTCAAAGAAAGGGGGATGCATCTACCGTTCTTACAATACTGAATTTTATATTAGCTACATTTGGAATTAGAAATTCTTCAAATTCTAAAGCGACACATAATTGAAAAATTAATTAGATCTACTGCCCTAAAGGCGTTGGTTAAAAGACTTTTTGACTTTTCTCCTATTTATTTTTTATTAAATGCGCCTCTTTTTACGTTGTCAGCATTGTGATATAAAAAATAATCAAATTTTGATTGCGTTCATGATTGACCTCTTACATTATTTATAAACTATTACTCAATGTTTGCTACCGACGTAGTATAAAAAAAAATGGTACATTTGAAACTAGAAATTCTTCAAATTCTAAAACGACACTTAATTAAAAAACTAATTAGGTCTGCTGCCCTAAAGGCGTTGGTTAAAAGTCCTTCTTGTTGGTTTCTCTTATTTATTTTTTAAGAGATGCGCCTCCTTTTACCTTTGGCAGCATTGTGGTATACACAATAACCAAAATTTTGATTGCGTTCATGATTGACGTCTTACATTATTTATAAACTATTACTCAACTAAAGTTAGAATATAAACACGCAAATTGAAAAAATAAATAAATAAACATCAATAAAAACATATAACTTAACAGTATAATCTCGTAATACGAAGCTTAGTACAGCTTAGAGGAATTCTGTTATATACGGTTTAAAAGATAAGCTTACCGCTAGAACGTAAACTGTTAGTGGAACCGAGTTTAAGGTAAAGATTATGTTTAGTGTTATAATCATATCTGCAGAGTCGGACTCTGGTAATTCGAATATATTTGCCATGAAGAGGTTCGAAGGGTTATTTTTATTTAAGACTAACTGTATCTGGGACTCCGTCCGTGTGGAAGCTATTTTAAAAAAAAACAGCGACAAATAAAATCATCTTAATTTATTAAGTCAATGTAATTCTCTACTTTTCTCTCGCACTTAAGTCGCGTCGTCATTACGATTACAATAATTTATGATGGAGTGAACCGATTTCCGAACTCGAGGATATGCTTTATTACTTCCTTGGTGAGATTTTATCGTAAACGCAGTACTTTAGCAGTGATGCGTGTTCATACAAACAGACAGACATTTTTAAAAATGATTGAAATATATTTAAAAAACGTACAGACACGTTAGATTAATATATATTTAGGTTTACTCTGAAACTAAATTCCTAGAATGAGAGAAGCTTCTAGATTTCATGTCGACTTCTTATCTATTGATTCCTTCCAGTAGTTATCATTTATATATAAGGATAGCTTATTATAATAATATTTTTGTGTAACTTATTTAGGCTTTCTTAATTTAAGTAACGTTTTGTTTTTCACCGTCTACTCACAGTAGTAAGTGGTTAGAATGTATGTTATGGTATTAACCAATAGAATACTAGACCAAACACTATCTAGAATTGTAGTACGTGTGACGTGTTATTTGTTTGTTCTTTCCGATTTGGTATTATAACATTAATATGACCGATTGAGCGTCCCGATGTATGTTATGGTATTATGTAATATAATACTAGACCAAACACTACCTAGAATTGTAGTACGTGTGGCGTGTTATATGTTATTTGTTTGTTCTTTTAATTTGGTATTATAACATTAATATGACCGATTGACCGTCCGTTTATCATCATATGTAATCCCATCGCAAATTAGGGCTGCAATACTGCCGTACCGCACATTTTGTTGAATGGATTGCCGATTCTTGGGCATTTATTTTCATTTTTAAATGTATCATTTTTTTGTCTATTTTATTTGTGTAATACGATTTATATGTACGGTTGTTCCAACAATAAAGTATTTCTATGTTTCTAGTATTATTGCTATTTTACTAATTCCCAAAAAGTTTGCGATTAAAATATTAATTTATCGACAAATCCGAATAATATACAGATTTTACGATAATTCACTATGAATAATCACGTGTGAATATTAAATTTACTTTGTATAAGGTAAAAGTGTAAAAAATATTAGTGTTGTATTTATCAAGACATACCTCGTGGCACAGTTGCAATAAGCTTACCATTGAACTCAGAGGTCGCAGGTTCGATCCCTCCCTTGGCGCATGACTTTTGTGTTATGAGCATAATTATCAACTAAATATCTATATATCTATGTATATCAGCTACTGAATTACGTTAATATAAGTTATGATATAAAAAAAAAATTATAATAAAAGAAAAATTACATTTATTTACAGTAGGGTATTTTCGTCAATACGCTTTACAGGATAAATATAAGTAGATTTAAGTTTTAGGAGATAGTTCGTTTATGAAATACCTTTCTTAAAATACATTTCGCTTTTTTTACATTACTTCCTTGTAGTTCTATTATATAATCGACCGGTAATGCGTTTAAGATGGAAGGAAGCATATATTCCCACGTACGCATACCATAGTAATTGTTATAACGAGGAAGTGTGTACATGTCAACATCTGCCAAATTCCGCAAATAGCCCAGCCGGACTCTTTTTTCAAGATTACTAAATGAATTATAAAATTTAATTGTTCTTGAAGAGATTTTTTTTTTATGTCATAGGTGGCAAACGAACATGTGGGTCACCTGCTGTTAAGTGATCACCACCATCCATGGACACTAACAACCCCAGAGGAGTCGCAAGTGCGTTGCCATCTTTCGGAGGGAAAGGTTAGGGGAGGGAAAGAGTGAGGAGAGAGGAGAGGGGAGGGGAGATGGGTCTCCGGTGCTCTCACTGACCGAGCGAAACGCAACAATGCAAGCACTGTTACTTCACGTCGGTTTTCTATGAGAGGGTGGTACTACCCCGGGCGAGCCGACCCATTCATGCTGAAATCAATAATAGTTTCAGCGTGGCTCTACCACCATCATCAGATTGTTTCGTTGTCTATATATGACTTAAAAGCTTTTAGTGACACCTTAGCGCGTATTATTGTAGATTTTGAAAAGAAATGCAACCAATCTCTCACGCTGATAATGTAGCGTTTTATGTGTGAAATATTTTTTATTATCGATAAAAAAATGTAATAGTTGTTTTTAAAGATAAGTAGCATGTATAACTAAAGTCCGCACCTGAAATAATCAATAAACTATTCGCTGTAAGCAAGAAGACGCCTATCACTTGAGATAATGAAATTCAATAATCATTTGCATCAATACGGGTGAAATCTTTAAGAACATAGTCATAATTTCAATGGGATACCATCGAACTAGGGTTGCCACCTTTTTTGTGACAAATAACGAATCTTATTACGAAATAGGGAAATAAATTATTTGGAAAAGAAAAAAGTTTTTTCAAATTTATTTATTTCTCCCATTAAAAAGATATTGTGTGTAATTTTAGGAGATGATAACAAAAGTTTATTGTCTTTTAATGTTTCATAGCTAGTTTTGTAATAAATATTAAAATAAATAGCTAGTTTTTTTATTATATTTATCAAACTGTTCTTCTCTTCTCGTCCTCTCAGCGTATGAAAATCCATTCAGTAGTTTTTGAGTTTATCGCGAACAGACAAACAGACGTGGCAGAGGACTTTGTTTTACACTATGTAATGATTATAAAGATGTATAACCGAATTTTATTGAAAACTAGCTAATACTCGTACTTCGTCTGTGTTGTCCTGCCCATGCGCACCACACCGCTAACCCCAGTTTTCGTATCATATCAATGGTAGTTCTTAAAACGTTAATAATATAGTATTAAATGAATATATCGTGATATTTTTTTAAAGAGACACCAAATATAACACGAGACTAAAAAAAATATTGTCTAAATGTACGTA
Source organism: Antheraea pernyi (assembly GCA_015888305.1). Lineage (NCBI taxonomy): Eukaryota > Metazoa > Arthropoda > Insecta > Lepidoptera > Saturniidae > Antheraea > Antheraea pernyi. The sequence goes on along the minus strand of MU159115.1, from coordinate 300,592 downwards.
GTAATTTTTGCGTGATGCATTCACAACGACAGACTTTTATTATTTTATTTATATAGATAACACGAAGCCGAGGGTTACAGCTAGTACACTATAAACATCTCTTCCAATATCTGGTACTAGTACATTATCACTACATAGTATAAAACAAAGTCGCTTTCTCTGTCCCTATATCCCTATGTATGCTTAAATCTTTAAAACTATGCAAAGGATTTTGATGCGGTTTTTTTAAATAGATAGAGTGATTGAAGAGGAAGGTTTATATGTATAATAACATCCATTAAATAGTGGAGAAGTATTGTTATTTTTGAGGTTTCTAAAGTCGTAAATAATTACATAACCGATTCGATGCAGACGAAGTTGCACGGGTCAGCTAGTATCAAATATTATAATTAATGTTACAGATGAATGTATAATGTATCTTGTCTTTTATAAACAATATTAGACCACACGGCAAGTTACATGCACGTATATATACTTCAAGCAGACCGCTTTGATCTAAGCGTTATTACCTTCGACCCCGCTATTAATCTAATCCTACAACGTAACCCAACCATAATGAATTACCTCTTGAATGGTACGATGATGTACCCATTGTGTTATTCTTAAAACATGCAGATGAGCATTTAATATAACTTTATTACAGTTGAAGTAGTAGTAAAAAGTTGAAATAGAATTTCACAGAGTTCTGTACGCCAGTTGTCATTTACGAATTGCAATCGATTTCATAACAACATTCCACAGATTTTTTTTTAATAATACAAATTCCGATTCCGTTGAATATTATGCTTCTTCACATATTAATTTATTAAGACATCTAAATTATTATGTATCTGTTTATATCAGTGATTTGTAAAGTCGATGAAGGAGTCATCGGGGTTCCGCAAAACATAAGTAACACAGTGGGTGTAAGAGGTGTCAAATAACATCTAAGACTTGAGACATCCAAGCCAACATCACCTGTATATGGTGCACTCTGCTGAATAATGAACGAGGCAATGGCGAAAGCGGGGTGGTAGTGTTTTACAGCCTGACTGGGTCGCAACCACCATGTATATGGCGAAAAAGCACGTCATAGTGATTCGCTTTTGCGGGTCGCGTTTCGGGATCAGCCTGTGCATATCCAGCTTTTCGCAGGCCGGCATTACAACGGCGACCGGCGATGGATAGTATGTCACTCGGTGTTCGCCATTGTTTTTGGATTGTACTGTGCTTACCATCAGGCACTGTGCAGTCATTTTGCCGTGCTACAAAAAAAAAAAATATATTTTACAGTAACACAAAGATTGTAATAAAGAGAGGTTTTACTCTGTTTTCTCGGAAATGCATTGTCTACTATTTTATGTCACTTGTTGAGGTATTCTGCTTTGAAAATTGAACGAAGGTAGTCGATGCTATATGTGTTTTAAATTTATCTTTTACGCGTGGAGGTTCTATATAGGACACCCACTCCCTTGGGGGAGAAGTGAGTAGTGTCAAATTTCTATCGATTATTCCACAATGAACCGTCTGCTGCGCTAATGGGGGTCATTACATCACGACGCGTTTGACGGTGTAGCTCTCGACTATGTCATCCTCTTAGGCAAATGTTGAAACGTTTGAATTTATTGTAAATAGAATATGTCATATAACCTATTGAAAGATCTATTGTCTATAAATACCATATATAGGCGTTGAAATAAAACAGTCTATTTTACGCACTCCGAGTCTTTTTATTGCGCTGTCCAGTCTAGAGTCCAACAACGGCAAGACCCAGTGTGAATGATAGGCTGTCCGCTGATCGAAGTAGTCTATCCGTCTTCCAAACCGACCTCTTATCCATTTCATCCAACTTAGCAGTGGGAGAAGCCTCTTTCAACTGCCGTCCGCCTTTCTTTCCAAAAGTTTTCTCTGCAATCCGCACCCGTTGTGTCTTTTTAAGATGTTTCCTTCCCTTGATAGGACACCCACTCCCTTGGGGGAGAAGTGAGTAGTGTCAAATTTCTATCGATTATTCCACAATGAACCGTCTGCTGCGCTAATGGGGGTCATTACATCACGACGCGTTTGACGGTGTAGCTCTCGACTATGTCATCCTCTTAGGCAAATGTTGAAACGTTTGAATTTATTGTAAATAGAATATGTCATATAACCTATTGAAAGATCTATTGTCTATAAATACCATATATAGGCGTTGAAATAAAACAGTCTATTTTACGCACTCCGAGTCTTTTTATTGCGCTGTCCAGTCTAGAGTCCAACAACGGCAAGACCCAGTGTGAATGATAGGCTGTCCGCTGATCGAAGTAGTCTATCCGTCTTCCAAACCGACCTCTTATCCATTTCGTCCAACCTAGCAGTGGGAGAAGCCTCTTTCAACTGCCATCGCCCCCTTTTCTTTCCAAAAGTTTTTCGCACCTGTTGTGTATATTTAAGGTGTTTCCTTCCCATGATATTTGTTTTAACTGTCCCGAACTATGTTTATCCTTATAAGATATTTAACCTATATATAACCATCATCCTACTAAATTAAAATGTGTTTTAGCTTTAATCAATACTCCAATTATAACAACTTTATGTAAATTCGTTGAAATTAATAAAATAAAACTCTGGCTTTATATTATACCTTCTAACATAGTGCTTGTCATTATGATTGTGATATTATGTATGTTTGTAGTGTTGATTTAAATACGGTGTCGTCACCTTTGTTCTAGTTCACTCGACTTTATATGCAAAATTATCTTTGTCAATTTCGATAGAACTCATTTTAATATTCCGCTGGTTCTCTATCTCTTCAATCTTATCCATTTGAAATTTGTGGAATGGTGTTTTCTAAACGCATATTGCAATCTTTACAAGAAGTAAAGAATTCCATTAAGTAAATAATATTTGTTGGGTTTGTCTTAAAAGTTTAAGGAGCGCTGGTTTAGTTTATTTGCATAAATAAATATTAGCGGTAAAAGATGAAATTGAATAGGTAATTTATTTACATTTTATTTATTTAATATTACCATATTATTGATAACCAAACATTTATATTATTACTGAAATTAATAAAAGATGAAATATGATTTTGAACCACAACAGCATACTATATAGACGAGGCGTTTAATAATTTATTTCAGAAGAATAAAACTTTAATAGACTGCTATTCATCTGTAATTGTGTTTAAGTAATTATTTTTCTCCTAAATGACTTGAATTATTTTTATAACACATGTTTGTACTTATATGGTCACTTAGAAGGCTTTTAGTCACAGAAAGACATGAAATTTTATTTTATTTTTTCAGCCATTATTATTATTTTGTTTATTTCCTTTTTATTTCTCACTATCCTGCCACAGTTTCGCACAGGTGTTGTTATGAAAAAATGAGACCACATTACCGTCTACAATGTGTACTTGTTATGCAATAAAATGCCAAGTGCTAAACGAAACTCTAATCTGTTAATTTTGTCAATATTTTGGAAGAGATTACTGTCTTTTATGTCTCACTCATTCATTTTTTTTATGGTGACCCTCCGGCACTCTCACTGACCGAACGAAACGCAACAATGCAAGTATCGTTACTTCACATCGGTTTTCTGTGAGAGGGTGGTATTACTCCGTGGGAGCTGATCCATTCATGCTGGAACCATTAATAGCTTCAGCGTAGCTCTACCACCAACAAACCAACCAAAAATCTACATACATCTCTATAAAAATAAATTCTCAATATTATTGGTGATTTTTTTTATTTACTTTATACGTAACCTATGACTACAGTGCTGTAAAAGACAATGTTATAAGATTTCACTTTCCTGATGCTAATTTAATATAATTATCTGTATAACACGATCAGTATAAAATCAGATTTATTATAAACATACATTTTAATAAAAACCCGTCAATTTGTCAACGTCTGTATAAATATTTATATTAATAGATTTCAATCTTTACTGTTCCGAACTTGCCTAACGACTTAATTTATTTACATATGTTTCGTGTAATAATTTAATATGCAAATATTCATTACCATTTTGTTAATTCATTGCATCATTTTATATCAATTGTTATCTCTGATGAACACGTTTTTTTTATAAGTCATTAGTTGATATTCGTAAAATTAATTCTTTAACATAGACATCAGGTAAAAGGTTAAGCACTCTAATACTATGTGATATGACAATTAATGGTCACATTTAACATATAAAATCATAATATCAAAACAAATACTAAAAAACAACCAAGAAAACCTAAGTTAAAGTTTGTTCTAGGACTTTCAAAAGTATAAACACAATCATAATAAACCTAAGTGCAATAACCGGTGCTGAACGCTATAATGGGCGACCCGGACTCAATAACTTTCCTTGTATAATAATAAAGAGACAATATAATCCGGAGTCAAATCAAAAACTGTCATGTTTCATGTTTTAGGAAAAAATATTCATTTACTAGAAATTAAATATGAATAAAATTTTAATTAAATGTACACACTTCAGTATTGTTTATGGAACCGGCAGCGTATGAAAGTCGTCTACTCGAATCTCCATACTCGCATACACACACACACACACACACACACACTTATATACAATAAAAGGACACAAAGAGAAAGAGAAGAGAGAGAAAATCGCATGAAAGGGCATAACGCTTTTTTCTTACGTGACGATTTCTACTAGGTGCAATAACCGGTGATGAATGCTACAATGGGCGACCCGGAGTCAATAACTTTCGATAGACGTACAATAAAGCCTAAATAAAGGGCATAACGCTTTTTTCTTACGTGACTATTTCTACCAGTCAACTCCAATCGCAAGCCGCGTGAAAGAACTTCATTCCAAAAAAACAATCACAAATATCGTTTACAAGAATAACCATGATAGCCGAATGATACAGTTATTAATAAATATTGCCCGTCCTAATGGTCTCGATGGCAAGCTCACCTACCGCGCTGGAGGTCTCATTCATAAATTTAATGTCAGCGCTATACATTGTACAAGACCGTTAGAACCTTAGACGATATCGATGGTTTGATTTAGATGTGATTACTATTTGTGTTTGAACTTTTAAGTGATTATAAACTATGTAGTTCATAGAACAATGTAATACAATTAATAAGCATTGTTTGTTTAGAGTTCAGTGGTAATACAAGAATAATACTATCGTATATGTTTCGTACTGCACATAACTATGTTTATATTTATATAATAACTATTTTGTGTTCGATATATTCCTTGGAAATAGTATATTTTTCACAATGGATATTTTTCCTACGCCCTTTTCTGTACTACCGACAACTTGAATGCGAAACTCCATGATGGCTAAGTTAAGTTAAGGTGGTCAATAGTGAGGCAGTTTAGGGAAATAAATATGTACACTCATATTCACATTAATAGTATTGGTTAGGATTAAAACAAGTAGAGGTACCTGCGGGCCGTTGGGGCGGCTATCCAAAGTTGAGTACGATCCCTTACCGCACCAACAAATACGACCTGTCGATACACCGTGGGGGTTTAGTCCTTGCGAGTCGGACAAAACCGCCTGTCTCCCCCGGGAGGATCGGTATCTATAAGGGATTACCCACGTTAAACGTTAATAAAAAAAAAATAGTGCGTGGGATCTCTCCGCGCGGAAGTAGTGAAACTTCGTAATGTGGAAATGAAAATAAGAAGGGGTAGAAATTGATTTTTAGTGAAATCATATTGTTTAAGACAAACTTTAATAACATTACAATTCACAATCGATCGCGTCTTTTAATTACCATTTTCGAGTGGAGAAATATCCAAATCTACATATAACATTTACCATGGGGATTATGATAACTAAAGTAAGATACGAAATGTTTGATTATTTTTCTCGCTCTGTCTCTTTTTATTCCCATCCCCAGGAGCGTTGAACGTTTAACGCAACCTTGTTGGAAGTCGAGTGGAGTGGAGTTTCACTTCAAAAATAAAGTACAACTACTTGCTTTAGACCTTTTTATTAATGATATCCGTTCGAACTTCGAGATATATGAGTCGTTACATTTAAAAATAATCTAAATACTCATTCATATAACATGTTTAATTTTTTTAAGATATCCCGATTTTATACACCGAGAACATAGTGTAAATGTTGCCGTTCACAAGGTTTTTAGCGTTCTTTTATGATCTTCATCTTTTACATGTACAAAATTTGAAGATTTTGAAAAATAACGCAAAATGCTAGGAATAATGCCGATATTAGCATATGGAATTTAGCTTATTTCGAAATTTACCGACTCATATCGTCAATTGTCGATTCAAATTCTGTGGTCTTATATTTCAGTGAAGGAAACCATTTAAGAACAAGCACAGTATGACAGTAGCGTCGATTTCTAAAATGAGTACCTACATCGAAATCCAAGTGTTCCGTAGAAAAATCTCTGCGGTCAGTTCAGGAAGTCCATTAAATCAATCATATAATTAAACTCAATTACCACAGATATTATTTTGGAATAGCACAATACTTTTAATAATTCAAATAAGTTATGTAATTGCCCGCATCTTGCTTCTCGTGAAGATAGCCTTATTGTTTCATATGGGTACTATACGTTTTATCTCAGTTAATTAGCTTCACTTTGATCTGAAAGTCAATGAAACGAAAATGCGACATAAAAAGAGCCAAACATATTCATCTGTAGGATTTAACATGCGAGAGATACATTATCGATTTTATGAATATTATATATTTACGAACCTATACTAATATTATAAAGAGGGTAAAGTTTGTGAGTTTGTGACATTATGACGTTGTAGGGGTAATCTCAGAAACTACAAGTCCGATTCACTTTTATATAGCTCATTTATCTAGAAAGGTTATAGGCTATATATCATCACGCTAAGACCAATAGGAGCGGAGCACCAATGAAGAATGTTTCAAAATCGGGGTATTTTTTCGTCTTGAGATCTTCCGCTGCGTGTTAGCGTTAGCCCAAAGTATTATTATTACAAAGTAGTATTGTATAATCTTTTTAAAGTTTCATTTTTACCGCGTATAAACTACACACATGTTTTTTTTATGTAATTTTGGCATTATCGTTAACCTTAATAAATTGTCATCAATTAAAAATCAAATGAATAAATAGATAAAAAAATTACTAATATGAGATTTATCGTCTTGAAGGTCTTCGAAATTGGTTTAATTCATTCCAATAATTACCCAAACGAATTAGAGACACTTCAGTAGTATCGTTTACATGAATGGATCGCACAGTTTTTGATGTATTAACAAAAATTCATTTAATAAAAGGAATTAATAAAGTATTCTGTAGCTTTAAAACTATAGGAAGTAAATCTACGTTTTGGAACATTACTTAATACCACTGTCAAACTTTGTCTTCAAACACTTGACAAAACGACTTATAAAAAATATGTATATTTTTTTAAACTTAAAGTATTTGGTCACATCACTACTTAAACATCAGGTGAGATTTTGTTCGAGATATTCAAGCAATAATAGTATCTATTCACACAGACTTAAGGTTAGTAATTGTTAATAAGGCTGAGGTATAATCGTGTGAGTACAATGTACCACTTCGTTACCATTACTCGCTAGCTCGCGTGTTTTCTCTAATGGATGTGGAGAAAAAAGCCTCAATTGCTCACAATTGAAGACTGCAGCCGAGTTTACGAACGATCTCAGTCGCACGATCGCAACACCTGGTACGGTTAGGGCTGCCACTATCAAATATCTTGTTTTCTTTTTTATTTCTTGAAGATGTTGCAATTAGGCAAAGCATGTCAAAGTAATTTCACTTTATGAATTCGACTTCGACTGTATTGTTTATTTTTATCGTCTTTTATTTTTTAATAATAATATATTTGTTCTGCAGATGTCATAATGCATGCAGATGAAACCTAAAAGAAATGAAAGAATAAATATACTTTATTTAAGATATTTCTTTGTAAATAATGTTATCCGTTTACACTCTCTGACGCATGCGCATCACACCGCTTGCCCCACTTCACACATCTCTGACCACGTAGTATTTATAAAAATTATAGTTTCTTCAGACTTAAATAACTTTATTTAACTTTATCTAAGCAGTGAAACTAAAAAAAATGTATAGAAGTCTACTCAGTATTTTTTGTATGATACGCGCACAAAAGTCTGTATAGTCTATATCGTTTATTAATAATGAGAAGAAGATAAATAACGTATTTACTGATCCTTTTTTACAGTAAACTAAGTGTATCCACAGCTACAAACGTATTTGTTATGATTTGTTGTAATAAATTATTTATCTATAGTTAAATGGAAATTATGTAAATATTATCTTTGTTAGTATGTCTACATATACCAATCACTTGAACGGTATAGAAATCGATGCATTGTAACACCATCTAGTAGAGGGTTATAGGAAAATAGACCAAATTATTCACCATGAAAAAAAAACGACAAAGGTGTTCCAACTTTCGTGATTATCGTCATTGGTGTTTTATTTAATCTTTCATCTAATAACCGACATAATAATAACATCTAAACCGAGTTAAAACAAAGTAAACAATAATCAAATTCAAGAATTCAATTATAATTCATTAACCGATTAAAGTATCATAACGAATTGTGTTCGTTACTCATAAATTATTATAAGCACGTATTATCCTGTGCAGGGAAGTATTTCCTCTGACGGACATCCTACGACAAACACATAAACAGACGTAACGCACACTGGTAAATATCATGAATGTGTTTTTTAAAGCTTTAATTTTATTCTAAGGCTTTACATGTGTTTTAAAACAACAAAAAAGCAAAACGTGTTAAAAAAATATTCGATTTGATCATAATCGATATATATCACTCAATCGTACGGGCCCTTATAAAACAAAAAATAATAGAGAGACCGTGCATAAATACATTCTCATTTGTTCTTCAAATAGATTCGTTTATTTATAAACATCGTATAGAAGTTTCTAGAACGGGATACCAAAATTAAGTATTATTTATTTTATTATCCTCATTATCTGACGAGTTACTAAAGTTATGTTTTTTTCCGTTTGGTGAAATGAATTGTCGATTATAATAATGAGTTTTAATTTATGGTTGGTAGCCCTGATCGCAACGAGAACATAGCCTGCGGCTACAGACACGGCCTGTGCAGGCGCGGCGCGTGCACCGAACACCTAGCGGTCGCTAGTTTAAAATTGGAACGCAAGTTCGCCATTCAAATTTGAATACTGTCACGGAAACTCGATCAACATAATCACGAACTGAAACCTATGAGAAAAACTTTTTTGACTCTGTATACATTTACGTAATATTAATGAATCTGTGGACCTCTTGTTAGATACGATTTTTATATCATCTTTATTTCTTTAATTTTACAATCTGTTGTCTCCGTTCATTAAAACTATTAAAAGACAATGTAGAAGTTTTCCAAGGGATTATTATACTGTCACGGAAACTCGATCAACATAATCACGAACTGAAACCTATGAGAAAAACTTTTTTGTACATACATTTGCGTAATATTAATGAATCTGTGGACCTCTTGTTAAATACAATTTTTATATAATCTATATTCCTTTTATTTTTACAATATGCTGTCTCTGTTCATTAAAACGACTACAAAACAATGTAGAAGTTTGCCAAGGGACGATGATATGGTTTTCACTAGGGATTGACTTTGAATCCAAAATTACGATAATTAATAGTCAATGTAATACTGAAATAATTAATCTTGTATTGATTTATACGTATTTCTTAAGTATGGTTCAGTTATCGTGATTTGTAACACAAAAAAGCAATATCCACGTCCATAATTCATGTTACTAGTATTTTGTGCAAAAATCCCATATCGGAAAATTTTAAATGTTTAATAAAATTAGGATAACTATATCAATCACTCTCTTCCTAGGCTTAGTTCAAAATATAATTAAATTTTATAAAATGAACAATATATCAAGTGGATGATAAAATATATAATACTGCCTCGTAGCGGAAATTGTATGAACTTGGACCGAATTCACTATAAGTTGTTTTTAATATCAGTCTAGCGTGTAGAGCTTTCTATGTCGCATACATTTTATAATACGTGACTCACAATTGAGCGATTGTATTAATCGCAAACGTCATTACACGAACATACCTATTTTGTCTCATATTTTAATGTTCCCTACGCTTGCGTTAATATTTTCATATATTACCTTTCATATACCTTTAATTATAGATATATATAAAATTAAAGTGTCTATTATTTGTCTGACATAATTTCCGAATAGGCTAAACCGATTTAGACGAGAATTCTTCTGGAAAATATATTTTAAAGATAATCACTAAACTGCATATCATCAGGTTTTTTAAATGGAATAAATAGTAACGATAGATTACGAGATACGGAGAAACAGAATTATAGTAAAAAAATATAATATAAAACACTTTATTCTCACGAGATAACAAAATACACAAAAAAGATACCAGTACTTAAAAAATTCTACTTTCTGTATACCCCAATAAAGACACGGCGTAATAATATAGGGATAGAAGAGTTTTAAAATCTATTAATCACAAAAATAAGCAAAAATATATCAGGTATACAATTTTAATTACCTTACAACATATGTTTGGATATTATATTTCTTTGTTATTTGTTTTTAATAATTTCATTCGTATGTATGTCGGACACGAAATCAACCATTGACGTTAATATGATTTTTATAAATGTTCGTTCCCAATTTGAAATTTAACGGTACATAAGAAACACGAGAAATGAAAGGTCCAAATTGCAAATAAGAGCAATACTACCAACATAATAATACCTCTAGCAATACTGTTAAAACTCGATAGACTTAACGAGGTTCAATTATTAAATTATATGTCTGTTTACTGTATTTTTTTAATATTGTATTTTATATATTTATATAATGGTTATTCTCTGGTAGCATTTATAAAAAATTGTGTGTTTTAGACCATCGTGTATGTATCACGCTATGTATTCGTAAAATGACCTCTATAATAATCATTTTTCCATTTTTATTTTTTTACATAACATACAGTAGGTAGCAAAAACGAAATAGATGGTTTCCTTATACGAATTATATGAGTTGAAATAATTAAATGCCAATATTTCATCATGTCTGTTATCACTTTGTTCTTGCAATATACATAATGTGGGCAACATTTTTTAAAACAGAAATCACTATTTTTGACACTATTTTCGCATGTCCATAGTAACACTTTTTTGGCATCTTTATAATGACATATTTTTATAAATGATATAATACAACTTAATTTGAATGTTTGTAAACGATCAGAGTTCGCATCGAATTATACGTTAAGTGTTAACGGAGTTAATTATCAATTATTTGACTTACCGGAGTTAGACACTTTATTTAATTATCACGGTGACCTGTAGAAAATCCTGTCTCAACTAGCTGATACTCGCGACTTTGTCTGCGTATCCTAACATATAAGGAGGAATAAACATGAAAATATTGAAAGTAAACTATACTTTGGTTACAAAATTTCTTTCTAAACATCTATATATAATACTTCCTCTCCTACGCATGCATACGACACAGCTTGCCCCATTTTAAACGGTACTCAACGCGTAGTGTATATGAAATCAAGATATCTTTAGAAAAAAAAGTGTCTAAATATGAAACTAAAAAAATGTGATTGATATCTATCCAGTAGTTTTTGAGTGATGTGTCCACTACGTTAAGTGTTAACGGAGTTAATTATCAACACCGTTTGCCCCATTTTAAACAGTAGGTACTCAACGCGTAGTGCTTATAAAATGTAGTTCCTTAAAATTGTAATAAATGTATATGAAATCAAGATATGATGATTTCTTTAGATAAAAAAACCCAGGTGTCTAAATATGAAACTAAAAACAGTGTGATCTATCCAGTAGTTTTTTAATGACGTGCGCACGCTTTTTATAGAGTGAACCGATTTTAATGAAAAAAGAATAAATATTATATACGCTCTGTTTTCCTGGTGACGCTTTATCATAAACGCTGTCCTTTAGGAGGGATGTCTGCACAAACAAACAATCAGACAAGAGGCATTCTTAGTCACTTACAATAACTTTTTCCACAAAAATCTGAAAGTTTAATTTAGTAGTTTTTTAATGACGTGCGCACACTTTTTATAGAGTGAACCGATTTTAATGAAAAAAGAATAAATATTACTCGAGGATACGCCCTATTTTCTTGTCAACGCTTTATTATAAACGCTGTGCTTTAGGAGCGATGTCTGCACAAACAAACAATCACACAAGCGGCATTCTTAGTCACTTACAATAACTTTTTCCACAAAAATCTGAAAGTTTAATTTAAATTCTTTTTTTTTTCGAACTGATTACTCTATTGACATTGCAAGTTCTTAACAGCTTCACCTGACTACTAAGGCGAGCGCTTAAGGCACTCAGTCGATTTTATTTGGACAACTAGCTCCAGGGTGCACGGCACACCTCGGCTTGGACTGTTGCCTGATATATGGAATTCGCGACCTATCAGAGCTAAGTTACGCTACATATTCATACGTATATGAGTTATTGAAACATATATGTATACCAAGCATACATATCTCGACAACTCTTATATGTATTTTGTTTCGGATAATTTTTCTAAACTATTTCAGTTCGATAAGGGAAAAATAAAACCCTTCCACTTTCATAATTTACATGCTTATTGTATGTATATATATGGATATATAGTATACATAACAAAAGAAGGTATAGACAATATTGCAGTCTCTTTCTTCTAACTGCATTCAGTGTTTTTAAATTTATTTACAAATGTGGATAACGCAACATTCAACAGTCAGATGAATCTAAGCTATTTCAGTTCGATAAGGGAAAAATAAAACCCTTCCACTTTCATAATTTACATGCTTATTGTATGTATATATATGAATATATAGTATACATAACACAAGGAGGTATAGACAATATAGCAGTCTCTTTCTTCTAACTGTATTCAGTGTTTTTATATTTATTTACAATGTGGATAACGCAACAGTCAACAGTCCGATGAATAATTTAATAACAATACTAAAAAGGAGTAAACAAGACTGAAAACCAACAAAACTTTATCACATACTAGGCCAGGCAGACGTTGTCCCGCCCTGATTATTAAAAAATCCTTGACAAATTATACAACAAAACGTTCCTCATGAATCCACTGGTGAAGACTGCTTGAAAATCCGTATAGTAGTTTTTGAGTTTATCGCGAACAGACAGACAGACAGACGCGGTAGGGGACTTTGTTTTATACTATGTAATGATATATTATCACATATACAACTTATACTATTAATAATAATTAAAAACTTAAATTCTGTAACAGTAAATATTTTCTCAATATTTATTGACAACAACATTAGACAAAGAAAAATAAATAGGGTAAAAATAAACGAGAAAGTGAAAATGAATTCATTTATAAAACCTAAAACTAACGTACCTATAGAAAAGAAAACAAGACGGGAAATATAATTAAGAACATTGAAAGATGATTTACTAAATGTTTAAATAGTCATGGATATAAAATGTGTAGATCTCGTGTATAATTAAGTCATAGCTATATTCGTGGTGTTGGATCAGATATGATAGTACAATCTTATCAGTACAATAAGTTACTTCATAGGGACCGAATGACGCGCGGAGGCAGTTGAGACTCATGCTCGCTCCTGTCAGCGCACGCCGGAAGCTGGACGCTGAGACGCCTGTCGTTTGGCCTGCATGGTGTTACTCAGGTATTAGGCTTCATTATTACCTGTCTGATGTTGTGACTACTTACTTGTATTTAGATGAACCGTAGTACTATGTTGTAACAAACTCGTTGATTTCTCTTTCGCTAGCCAAACGTGGTAAAACTGTGATGGTTATCAAAATATTATATACTAGCCTCTGCATTCTTCTGGTCTGGTCTTAGTGTGATGATATATAGCATATAGCCTTCCTTGATAAAAGAGCTATCTACCACTAAAAGAATTTTTCAAATCGGACCTGTAGTTCCCGAGTTTACCCCCTACAACCTCACAAACTTTACCTCTTTATAATATTAGTATAGATTATTTACTTACTATTACTGCCGCCTGGAATAGATTGGTCGCTACGACGTTTTACTGCAACAAAAACATTCTATTTTTTTTTTTATATAGTAGCACGGCTAAATGACTGCAATGTGCCTGATGGTAAGCACAGTACAATCCAAAAACAATGGCGACCACCGAGTGACACAGTATCCATCACCGGTCGCCACTGTCATGCCGGCCTGCGAAAAGCTGGATATGCACAGGCTGATCCCGAAACGCGACCCGCAAAAGCGAATCACTATGACGGGCTTTTTCGCCATGTACATGGTGGTTGCGACCCAGTCAGGCTGTAAAACCCTACCACCCCGCCTTCGCCATTGCCTCGTTCGTTATTCAGCAGGGTGCACCACGTGCAGGTGAGGTTGGCTTGGATGTCTCAAGTCTTCGATGTTATTCGACACCCCTTACACCCCATTTGTCCGTGGTGTACCTGAAAAAGTACCTGAACCTAGAAATAAAGAGAGAGAGAGAGAGCTGAATATTACTAATATTTAATCCAATCCATCCATATTTTAAACCAATCTATTCCAGGCAGGAAGCACAAACTAACCCCTAATACATATAATATTTAATGATGGATACCCGCAAAGTAACGCCTTATTCAATCAAATACTGTTATCAACATTTTGATGTGATACTTCTCATGGCTGAGCTTTGCAATTCTGATCAGAGTCTTTTTGAGTGACAAAATGTGGTGGGGTAAACATCGTGTCGGGTAGAGTAGTGTCTCGCTTACCTTCCAGTATTGGAGAATGAGATATACGGTATTCTCCCTTTCTTTTGAAATTCTATCGGTTTTTCTATCTTATATTCACAAGATATAAATAACGTTAGATTCTAGGGATTGTTGTGTGAATAACATAATTGTTAGTTTTCTGTATTTTTTAAATAAGTAATAACTTACTATCCTAATTCTAACCACTATTATGAATGTGAAAGTGAGGTTTATTGGTTGTTACACTTTCGCGCATCAATCAATCGATCAAATCATCAAATCATATCAAAGTAATAGAAAAGGACATATGGCACCTTTCATCCAGAATAATAAAAAAAAATGTGTGTGTTAGAAGTTATACTTCTTTGGCATAACGAGATAAAAAAAATCAAAAATTTTGTAGAAAAAACGACAATGTCAATAGAAAAAGTTGACTATAGCTAACTTCAGGGTGTCGGTTTTTCGTGACGGTGTGCGCGAGCATCGTAATAACTTCAGGGTGTCGGTTTTTCGTGACAGTATGCGCGCGCATCGTAAAAATTTACTCTCATCATTTTTTTCCTAACGCGCCAATAGAAGTATAACTTCAAAAACTGTTTACGTGTATGTATGCATACGTCAAATCTACGTTAACGCAAGCAAAACTACGGACAAAAGTTAATCTTTATCTTAAATACTTATATACGAATAACATTAAAGTATATGTTGTTTGTCTGGCACACAGAGGGCTTATTAAAATTATCTCTACGCTACACACTTTTCAATAGGCACTAAGCAACAACAATAAAACTTTGCTGAGTTAATTTAAGAGTTGTAATCTTTAAATAATGGTAACAAAATTACAATAAAAAGGAAACTTAAATTAAAGTAATTAAAAACGTAATTTCCGCGAAATGGTAAAATTATTTTCATGACAGCAAAGTTGCAACCAACAACTAGTAATTTAAAAGAAGTTCTTTATAAAACTACGTGAGAACGTACGTGATAAGTGATATTCCATAGAACGTTATACGATTTGATAATGAAGAGAGAAAAGATGATGTGTTATTTTCAAGCGGCAATTTAGAACAGAAACGTGGCTCTTTAAGAACTTCGCAGTCGTGATTATGCTATTACACATATTTTAGAAGTTAACACAATGAAATAAAAAGAAATGCATGCCACTCGTTAAAGCATTATCTAAATTGTTGTTATTTAGGAAAAAGGTTGAGGTACTTTTTATAACAAAAATGCAATTATCATTAAGCATTTCACTTCATTATTTCAGTAAAAAAAATACTGATTTAATAAGCCTTTTAAAAACCTAGTAAAAAGCTTTGTAGATAAAATACCTTCGATCAACCATTACTAAATAAAGGGTCGGTGCGAAAAATACGTCTCGGAAAATAAGACCTCACTGGAAATGTGTGCCCTTATTTTGTTTAGTTTGTTTGACACAGCCAATGTAAGCCCGTTTCACATGCCGCAGTGTATTCAAAAGATGCAAAAATAATACCCGAAAAAGCAATTTAACGGCCGGAGTATCTTACTTTGGCTAAATACATGTTGAATAAGTTATATTTTAAGCTTTAAACTAGCAAATAATATCAAATTTTGAACAAAATTACCGATTTTAAGCCTGTGTTACAAATGTTTGGCCTCGTCACGCACAATAACGGGAAAACGAGCTTTATTCATTACGCGTTAAGGTTGAATTCACACTAAATGTTGTTTATGTTGTCTTTTCATTTGTGAGGGGAGTAATTTATTACTTTGCTCGTTTTATCGTAGGTATTAGATAATATTTTGAACATTTGTGACTTTATTATTAGGTGTTATGGTTGTAATTAGGTTGAACTTAAAGTGTTTTAAAACTTTTTTCTCTCTTTCTTAGTAAACAAATAGCTACACATAAGTATATATTTACTCGGATAGATTTTAGCTTCAATTTTGTACATGACCCTTTATCTAGTTATCGTTGATCGAAGCAAAATACTAACAATTATTTTATAGTCTATGTGAGCGGAGCCGTGAGTACAACTAATATTTGACATATTAATATATACATATAAAACAGTTGTTTCTTCACCGTAATACAAACAAATTATAATTTAAAATGAAATTTATATGTGTAGGGTCGAAAATAATAATTACAATTCGTGCGAAGTAATCATACTGTTCTCACATATCTGTGGTAAGAGTAGAGATTAAATAACTGAATATAAATTTGTACCAATTTATTGTCACAGTTTATTGTTTTGTTTTCTGGTAAAAGGGCCCGAGTCCATTAACTAAGACAATTTCACACGATAACCTCTCTATTATCGTGAAATGCGTGAACAGTTATTTGTACAGCACCTCGTTAAAAATAGTTTAAGTTCTTGCTGCAACACTCGTACGAGATAACAACAGATTTGATTATTTTCTATTCTATATATATAATAAGAATGTAAATCTGACGTGGCTGTTTTTTTTTTTTTCGATTTTTGTGAAAGAAAAATGTTGCAGGAATAAGTAATAAAATACATTTCAATCATTTTCAGAATTGTCTGTCTGTTTGTCTGTTTGTATGAACACGTATCACTGCTAAAGAAAACCATAAAGCATATCTACGAGAATAATGTAGTCTTTGTTTCATTAAAATCGGTTCACTGTATCAAAAGTTATTGTAATTTAATGACGACGCGGCGTAAGTACGACAGAAAAGTAGATAAGGAAATTGACTTAAAACATTCAGATGACTTTATTGAATAATAAACTGTTTTTTACTTAAGGTTCCACATGGACGAAGTCGCGGACACAGCTAGTTATAGATATAATTATCATCAACTATATAATAATACGTGAAGCCTAAAGTAATGTACCCCTTTTTAACGGAATTGGGCGAACGGATGAACGTGAAATTTGGCATAATTAAAGTTTTTATGGAGGAGAAGTGCAGAAAGTTATTTATTTTATATAAAATGCGTTAGAAGTACATTAAATTAATTAAAATATGCATTACTCACACTAATACTTCAATTTTACACAACATATACACACATGTAAATAAAAAAGACATTTTGACAGCTGTCAATAACGCACTTCAAAAAAGGTTGCGAAGGAAGTTGCTATGCTCGACTGTATGTATTATTTTACTCTTACGTTCCAATTATACTTTTTGCTTCTACATTCTACAATGATATTATAACATAATACCCTTTGACAAAAGAACCCTAATAAAATTCAAACTTAAAAAAACAATGAACTATGGTCGAATGTCGACCTCTGGGCGCCCACTAGTATGTTTTGTTATCTCTCATACAACTACATACAAGTTACACTAAGGAAGTAAATATTTAGTATTATAATATTCATAATGTTAACCTGTAAAATTCTGTTTGCCAAAAACTAAAAGCCTTATTGTAAGAGGAAGATATGGTCATAACCTCATCGTTATGAGGCACCATCCCATGATATAAGGGTGATTTTAAACAATTGTATAACACCAAAATTCTTTGATAGCTAACTTTTCACCTTCTACTTTACGGATCCTGGCACTTCAATAAAACGATTAGCGCGATGCAATCCACTTGTAGCGACATCTATTGGTACAATTACACAACTTTGATTAAAACTCTTTGGTGTCGAACAGTAGTACTACAAGAACATTTTTCAGATTCAGAACTGTACGTTATATTCGTCGTAATCAAACGATAGCGTTACTAATTTAAATTTACGTGAACTCAGAAACATTCATTTTTCATTAAGATTTGTATTCATATAGATAAAATGATATTATTTTATTTGAAAAATTTATGAAGTGAAGACTTCTTTCGGCGCGTTGAGGGGTATTTCTCTGGCAGGAGGCAAATTTATAATTACGCGTCATGATACGCGAGTAAGCGTGACCTAACGAATTGCGCTTGCGCGACTTATATAGTATAGCGGTCTGTGTACATATGTTATTGATAATTTGTACTGAGATTGTGCTACCTATCATATGTTTGATTAATAAATCGTAAATCAATAAAACGCATATAACTATTGCTCGGAATGCTAATAGACGTAAAAACCAGATTAGTCCGTTACCAATAATTACAAATAATTCATTTCAAAATTTTAAAAAAGTACACTGTTATTCCATTGTTTCGAATTTTCATTTCTGTCGGCAATCATTGTTTTAAGTAATATTATGTCAATCTGTTTATCTAAAAACCTTACACATTCCACGATATATTCCAATAGTTAGTGCTGATATAAACGCTCGCCTTTAATTATAATATTTATGAGGAAACACAGAACTAAAGTACTTCACAAGGCCGTCAAGCAAGAAATTCACTAGATAGCCTCAGTCCTGTCAAATGCCAGTCGATTTACAAGCTCCTGTCAAAACATGTGTACTTTATTTACGAGGAAAGCCAGACCGACAATAAAGACACGTTCGCAGAAACACTGAGTGATATTAATGTCGCTTTATTACCTTAACTATTGTTAATGGAAGAACTCTTTTGACGGCTAATCTCTGTATACTATTGAAACAGCCATACGACTTCATTAGATAAGATATTTCTATTATTGATAGCCCTCATTCTTAGATTATGTCATGCCATATGGGAATCTATTTAATTAAAATTGCTTTTATTGTAGCACGGCAAAATCACTGCACTATGCCTGATGGTAAGCACAGTACAATCCAAAAACAATGGCGACCACCGAGTGACACAATATCCATCGCCGGTCGCCGTTGTCATGCCGGCCTGCTAAAAGTGCGATGCACAGGTTGATCCCGAAACGCGACCCGCAGAAGCGAATCAGTATGACGTGCTTTTTCACCATATACATGGTGGTTACGACCCAGTCAGGCTGTAATTCCGCTTTCACCATTGACTTGTTCGTTATTCAGCAGGGTGCACCACGTGCACGTGAGGTTGGCTTGTGTGTCTCAAGTCTTATAACGTCATTCGACATCCCTTACACCACTAAAGATACCCCAAATGATCGAAGTATGCCGTTGTGCGCGTATCTCGTAAAAAGTACTGAATAGATTTTCATGTAAAAATTAGTTATATTGCTTTTATACACTTGATCGTAATCTAAAAAAAAAATTATCACGATATTGTCATTTATCATAAAGTTATCAAAACTTTTTTTTAAGCCTGGTTATTAGCCTGAGAGTCCTTTACAGTTTCACCGGACTACTAAGTCGAGCGCTTAAGGCACTCAGTCGATTTTATTTGACAACCAGTACAAGGGCGCACAGCACACCTCGGCTTGGGCTGTTGTCTAATACCGCGAAAATAACTAAGCTAAACTATGCTAAGCTATCTATATATATATACATATATATATATATA
>MU159115.1:267183-280451 GCA_015888305.1 Antheraea pernyi | reverse complement strand
TATATATATATATATATAAGCTAACTTTAAATAACTACAACTTTTATAAGCACTGTACGTTGAATGGTGTGTATTTTGTTGTTGAGAACAGTAAAGTGCACATGCGCAGGACAATAACGACAAAGCCGCGGGTATCAGCTAATCATTTTATAAAATCAAACGCCTTCTTAAGTTTTAATGAACTAAATTAGATGATCATAGTATCTTGGATGAAAGTGAAGTAAAAGATTGTGGGAAAAGGTAAAGGCTTCTAAATGTTCGTGTAGTGTCACGATACTTTGGAAAAATAAGATTTAATAATTTTGATGTTAGAGATAAATTATACGTTGCTAATTAGAAAGGGTTTTAAGTCCGTGTTTAACTCATCTAGACCGTTTTAAACAGCAGTGAAAAGCTATCATCCAGTACCTATGTTTATGTTATAATTGCAAGTTTTGTCTTAGCGCACATAGTTACTTGAGAAAAATATAAAAATGTAAAACTAAAATGTAAGTAAATTTGAAACCTTAAAGAAAGAAGTTTTTGGCGGGATCTCTGATGTCTATGCAATGTTATATTTATTTGTAAACTTGGGTTATTTAATGCTATATTACGTGTGGTATTATGCATAAAGAAATTATTTTATTTCTTTATTGAGCATAAATGAAATGGATAAAAAATTATAACACAAAACTTCTAAGATGAATACTAAATAATATTTTTATAGAGGGCTGAAACAGCTAATTCTTAAATACAAAACATTTACCCACTTGATCTTCTATGAGAATGAAACATTTCCAAAGTAGGAATAAGAAGAAGAGAACGGAAAGAAGGTTCTTGTTCCTTATTGACCACAATCTCATTACGACAACTAAGCATTTTGTCTTCAATTTACGAGCGTTTATACCTACTTAAACACGGAGCGAGTGAAAGATAAGGCGTTGTTCAGGCCGACACTAAATTTGGATTAAAGGGATAGTGGTTAGGAAGCGACGCGACTCATTTGATCTTAAACGACTATGTGCTCTAAGATGGTAAACACGCTAAATCGAAAGAGGGATTGACTTTTAAGTATAGCTGTCGGAACACATCAACAGATAATAATAATAATAAGCCTTATTTATTTCCATGACATTTAAAATATTTTTTTACAAAAATTTAAAATATTTGTAAAAAACGATTATACAAAGAGAAAAAAAAAAATATGCTAAATAAATATGCATTTGTCATCGATATATATGTCATGGCCCCTTTCGGGTATAGGCCTCCTCCATTTGCCTCCATTTTTCCCTGTCGTTGGCTGTTTTTATCCAATCACTTCCTGCCAATTGATGTATGTCATCTATCCATCGGGCGTTTGGTCTGCCCCTTTGTCTTTTACCTTCCGGACGTGTCCATTTTGTTACTTGTTTTGGCCATCTTTCTTCAGAGGAACGTGCTATGTGTCCTGCCCATTTCCACTTCAAACGCTGTGCGTGTTGTAATGCGTCTATTAGTTTGGTTTTGTATCTCATTATTTGGCTATTGACTTTGTCGATGGTCACCTTATCAAAAATACTTTCCTGCCAACGTGCTATGGAGAGAAGCTTCCATGGCATCAAGACCATCAAGACCAAAACATCAACAGATACTTAACATTAATTAACATCAATACCGCTGGTTAGCTGGAAGAAAATACCTCATGGCATTAAGCTCGCCAGTGTACAAATCAAAAGTGCAATAAAGAATTCATTCATACTTCGCGATAGATTTCAACTGGTGGTAACGAGTCAGGCGGGCTTAAAAAAGTTCTACTAAAAGCTATAGTATCACCACAATGTTTTCCTTCACCGAAAGCTGCGGCTCAGTTTCTAGGATTTGAACCTACAACCCTCGACGCGGTATCCGAACACACCATTACCATCAACTAAGCCATCGTAGAAAAGGCAAAATTTTATAATTTAACTATGAAACCATACAAATCTTATACTTTGCTAGAACAAATAAGGTGGTAGAGCCACGCTGAAAGCCACGTTCAGCATGAATGGGTCGGTTCGCCCGGGGTAGTGCCACCCTCTCACAGAAAACCGACGTGAAGTAACAGTGCTTGCATTGTTGCGTTTCGTTCGATCAGTGAGAGCGCCGGAGGACCACCACCACACCTCCCCCCACCCCTACCCTCTCCTTTCCAGATGTTCGTTTGCCTGCTATGACATAAAAAAAGGATAGAATTATTCATATCATCCACCTCATTCATACCTACTTATTGCCTCCTATATCTGCAACTGATAAAACTTAATATCCCACTTAAATAGCTCAAGGAAACAATGAGGCTTGAACTTAAATAGCAACTGTCAATTACTCTCTATCGTAAAGGTTTATAACATTTATTATAGGAAACTAAAAGTTGAGTTATGTACCTTTAAGTAACTGCATAATTAAAATTTATATTTATGAGCGCTTATTACATGATATTTTATTAGCCGGTTAGTATTGTGTGTTCTATGTTGGTCGAACCCATCAACGAGACTGGAATATAGAAGCATTCGTCGATTGTTTATGTGCATCCGCCGATGTTGTGCTCTGCTTTTAACAAATAAACTCGGTAGTTAGTGCTTTTTACTTTACTATTTCTTCTTGAAACAGATCAAAATCAAAATATCCTTTATTTAATTTAGGCCCTAAGAAGGCGCTTATGAACGTCAAAGCTACCACCGGTTCGGAAAACAACCCAGTCATCGAAAAACACGATAGCTGCCTCATGTAGGAAATATAATATACAGACTACTAAAAGACTACAGACTCGTAAAAAGATGGCTGATATAATGTCTATATATAAATTGTTACCCGGTTTCATAGAATCTTCAGATTTTCTTTAAAAAATGCCCTTCAGTGCCCCTCGTGTAGGCAGATGTTCAATGAATCGGCAATTTTTTAATTTAGTGATCATTAGCTAGAACCAACATTGCTCTTTGTATCGCATGCTTTCTTTTTTAATAGCTTTCGTTTCAATTTTTGTATTTTCTTTTGTGTTTCTCTGGCTTCAAGTAAATTTTTCTTTGTATGGTATATATTTTAATTTTTCTTTATTTTAATGTTATGAAATACTTCCTCTTATTCTATACATGCGGTATTCACGTTTAACATAGTCTATACCAATTTTTGATCATCGAACTCAGTTTAGTTGGCATTAAATAACTTGTTAACTAGCTTTTGCTCGCGGCTTCGAAAATAGTAGATTTTTTTCTGGATATTAGGTTACTGCCGTAGGTTACTTGTCGGTACTCCTGACAATGCATGTGCTCCCGATAATTAGTATAAGATGGTTAAAATGTGAAAGCGAACCAAACAAACTGTATTCGAATGTATGTCTCAAAATACTAATGAATGAATCGAGTAAGAGAAACGTATGTACAATTAGAAAATGAATTGAAGCCATAAATGTTATTAAGTAAAATAATAATAACAATAGAAAAACTAAAACCGATTTCCAAAAAGAACGCGATATTATTCTAAAAAAGTTTAATCTCATAAACCTCTCAAAATCAGAATATTCATGCATAAAAGAGAAGGATAATATCTTAAAAACACCTTACAAAAAAAGTCAATTGATGTTGTTTAAACCCTTCCGAATTAACATTTGCACTGGATACAATTTTGTTACCATGAAACTAATAGTTTAATAGATGCTGATTCATAAGTCACCAAAGTCAGATTTATTAATGTTAACTTTCTTTAATAACCTTTTTGGTCTCTCTTCATACAAAGTACTCAACATCATCAAAAATGAATAGCCGATGCTGGACAAAGACTACCTTGATAATTTACTGGCAGTTTTTTTTATTTATCCATTGTCCAATTCTTATCATATATATTAATACGTGAAGCCTAAACTTTGTATCCCTTTTTAACGGAATTGGGCGAAGCTATTTATTTTATATAAAATGCATTAGAAGTACATTAAATTAATTAAAATATGCATTACTCACACTAATGCTTCAATTTTACACAATATATACACACATGTAAATAAAAAAGACATTTTGACATCTGTCAATAAAGGACTTCAAAAAAGGTTGTGAAGGAGGTTGCTATGCTAGACTGTGTGTATTATTTTACTCTTACGTTCCAATTACCCTTTTTCATTATACATTCAACAATGATATTAACCCTAATAAAATTCAAACTTAAAAAAATCAATGAACTATGGTCGAACGTCGACCACTGGGCGCCCACTAGTTAGATATAGTTAAACATATAAGTAGTCAATTTGAATCAGTCAGCTTATACTACTTTTGCCCAAAACAAGGCTCTGGGAAGGTAAATCAAAACTTAAAGATGTATCTAATTCTTCAAGTTACAGTGTATTATTATAATCATGTTGAATTGTAAAACATTGATGCTACAGCAAACTTCGAAAACACTAATGTAATACTCATTCATTATTTATTCTCTTTACGATATAGGCATTCCATGAGCAAAGTTTCTAGCGGAAATTATAATTTCGATCCATTCCATATTTATATTAGAGCAACTACTGTTTATGCAAGTTTGATCTCACATTTCGAATAATTACGCAGTTTGTCTGTGAGCCGGTTTAACGAACTAAATTACAGGCTGAATCGGGGTTCATTTGAATACGACCTCAGCACTTTGTTATTTATCGGGGCCGTTTATTTAATATTAGATTAGCATAACATAATGTAAACAATATAACTCAACAATATCATATCGACGTAATAGAGAACTTTATCGAACTGAAAAAGAACGAAACGCAAATTGCCATATAATTTCCTAAATATTTCCGTCAATATAATATTGGTCCTTATTTAGAGTTGTTTTTTTTTTAATTCTACCATGTCTAATACATCTATGTCATGATAAAATCATAACTCATACAGATTATAAAGAAGTATATATGATGTGACATTTAAAAAATACATCTGCGTCGTATGTGTGAATGGTATGTTGTTATTTGAATTTTAAATGTGTGCGTGGGCGGAGCACGCGCCACGCCTATCGCTTCCATTATCTATCGCCTGCCAGTGTCAATGGAAAAGCCAAATAGATCTCTGTATCTAAATACGTTTTAGTGTTCGATAGAAGAGATTGAAATTTAGCTTGTTTTATTTTTAATTTTAAAGTATTTTAAAAGGCGATGTTTTGATCTATTTTATTCCTGCGGTATTTTATTTATTTATATAAACTAAGAGATTTTGAAGGTTCGGAAATGCAATCTTCAGATTGGATTAACCAAAACCATATAAATACGCAGCCATTGATACAATAATATTTAGTAGATGAACAATCTTATTTACGATCATATAATTTCAAACTTAGCATTAATTGTATTAATTATGAACTAATTGGCATACATACATGATATGGATTGATATTATTCAACCAGACATCGCAATAGAGTATATACACGTGTTTGTGTAAACATATGCATACTCTAATATATATATTGAACACTGTACTGCAATTAAAGTCAAGAATAGTATAAAAAAGTCAATCTCTCGTTATACAATTGACGTTAAATACGGAATAAACAAATTTTAAATAATGATAATAATAAAAAATTAGCCTTAGAGAGAAACACATTTTTTTTGTCTCTAAGATAGTAGAAACTATCACCAAAGAAAACGTTCTGAAGAGTACATCTGATTTGAAAATATAGTCCGTTAAAACAATAGAAACTAGTTCCTAGCAATTTAATATTAACGGGCCTTTTTTGGGACTGATTTGTTTTTGAGATCGCTTATAAATATCTGGCTATATACCGCAATGTCTGCTTAAATTTAAAGGCACATCCGTATGCATCCGTAGGCACAGAAATGAAATTTATAGGGAGATTCTGAAACATTGCGGAATTCAAGCTTGGCATAATTCACTAGAAACATACTACGTAAAACTAGGAGAACGTAAATTTGAGATTCTATAATGAAACACTCATGATAAATCCAGTTCCCGCTAAAAACTCTTCTATTAATGTTATTAGTTATTGATATTAAACACCAATGAACGAACTCGTATATCATAAAGGACGTATCCAGTCTGACTGGTTCGCGACGAACCGAATTACAAATAATAATCGTATCAGTAACGTCGTGGTCGAGCGTTCTTGTTTTATTAACTCCTATTTGATGATAAATCTGATAATTTATGCATCACCTCGTGACGGTGGAGTGATCTGACCGCTGGTACATTGATTTGTTGTCCACAGGTTCGTACTCCAATGTACATTCAATATTTTTTCGGGATTCTCTTAAATTTACTAACTCAAATGAGTAACATTCAAGTGTGATCGTGAAGAATTTTAGATTTGAAAACTGTTCTTGTGAAATGTTAATTTCTTAAATAGAAATTAGCAATAAGTCTTAGATTGGTGTGACGGTTATGCTTGTACCTTCTTTCAGGAAGAGGCCTTTGCCCCAGCAGTGAGGATGGCATTAATATTATCATGTGGTGGTAGAGTCACGTTCTGGTGGTAGAGCCACGCTGAAGCTTATTGGTTTCAGCACGAATGAGTCGGCTCGCCCGGGGTTGTACCACCCTCTCATAGAAAACCGAAATGAAATAACAGTGCTTGCATTGTTGCGTTTCGTTCGGTCAGTGAGAGCGCCGGAGGCCCACCTCCCCTCCCCTCTACTCTCTCCTCTCCCTCTCCCTCCCCCAAAAGGGTGGCTACGCACTTGCGATTCCTCTGGTGTTGTTAGTGTCTATGGACGGTGGTGATCACTTAATATCAAGTGACCCATCTGTTCGTTTGCCACCTATGACATAAAAAAAAAAAATAATAATGAGTCTTGTTTGCCAGACTTCCTAATACAGGACCAGCAAGTTAAAAGGTTGCAAGGACGAAGTGCAATCAATTAAATTTGACTGTAAAAAGACTTCACTAAGGATATATCAGACGACCTTACTGCATATATTTCAGGATTAAAAAGAGACAATTATTTTGTTATTGAAAACGTTTTTAGTATAAAGGTTATTTTAGATAACAAATCTAGATCTTAAAACATTGATAAATTCCATATCTAGAGTTTGATTTTGTTTTTATAAAGGTTAAAGAGATGCAAATAATTGCCACTTGATATTTTAAGACTTGCTCCGTTTCTCTTAATTAAAATAAATTGATTAAAGCATTTATTTTTTATAAATAACAAATAAATGTTTTTCAAATTAATTAATGACTAAAACCTAAGGAAAAATATAATAATGTACACACATTAAAAAAATTACGTAAATGCATATATTGAAGTCGGGATTACTTGTAAATTACATTTTTTTACTGCAATAATCCTGTTAAACTATCCCATTAGTACCAGATCATTCTATTTTAAATCAGTTAGCATAACATGCCTCTGACACTCGTAAAACTAGTGCTTCGGTGCCAGTTCCAACTTTACTTAGCGTTTTGTGGTAACGTTGGCGGATAGTGAGTTCAAAAACGATGTCAAGAGGTTTTAACATCCAAAGGCTATTATTATAGGGTGGATCGATATGTGAACGATTGTGACGTCTGGAAATGATGTTCCTCTCTGTGCATACATTAACAACGAATATAACTATTTATGTTTGGTAAAAATATATAACATGAAGAGATAAACCAGATCGAGTTTCTTGCCGGTTCTTCTAGATGACTGGGTTGTTTTCCGAACCAGTGGTAACTTTGACGTTCATAAGCGCCTTCTCAGGGTCTAAATTGAATAAATGACATTTTGATTTGATTTGGTTTGAAACAAAAGATGTAATGAACAAGATCTCTAATTGTGTACATATAAATAATTCGCCGGTATAAGGAAACACCTCTGGTTCTAATTAATTGTTACCTCTTGCCAAGGTAAGCATAACATTTTAAGCATAACATTAAATTTCCTCGTTTGACGATCCTAAATTATCCATTACTGTAATTACTGTTGAGAGCAGTCATAACCGTGATTCTTCATGAAGTAGTGCAGACAAAACATAAGTATTATTCTAATGCATTGTAAGACCACTCGTAAATACTCAGGAGTGAGTCTACTGACATGAAATAAAATCGAATAGTAATCACAAAACTTATTTAAAGAAAGTATAATAGTGAAAGTATTGAACCTAAAGTACCTCCGATTTGTCTTTTCCATTATTAAACATTTACATATGACAACGATTTCACACGAATTAAAATATAAAATAAAAAATTATATATCATAGAAGGCAAATGAACAGGCGGGTCACCTGATGTTAAATAATCACCACCTTCCATAGACACTTTCAACATCAGCAGAATCGTAAGTGCGTTGCCAGCTTGTACTTGGGGGAAGGAAATGGGCCTCCGGCGCTCTTACTGACCGAACGAGACGCAACAATGCAAGCACTGTTACTTCCCGTCGGTTTTCTATGGTGGTACTACCCCGGGCGAGCCGACCCATTCATTCTGAAACCAGTAATAGCTTCAGCGTGGCTTTACCACGTACTAAACTTTTATAACGCATTAAATAATGTGTTGAACGTTGATCTGAATATTTTTCATAATAATAATATAAAGCCAATAACTACTTCTTAGAAACTAAATTCGATTCAACGAGCCGGAGCGGTCTTAATGACCTCTCGGAACCCGTTCGCGGAATATAGACGGCTCCTTCGGTTGCCCGGAGGCATTTCTTTTACAAGTTAACACTGGCGTATTTTACAAGACGAGAGTATTTATTTATTCTATACTAGCTATGCCCGTGACTTCGTTCGCGTGGAGCCTGATGTACAAAACAGTGTTCAATAAAGCCATGTATTTAGTATTATTAATATCTACTTTTCTCTCCTACTTAAGTCGCGTCGTCATTAAATTTACATCTTTTTGACAGACCGAGTTACTTTAATGAAACAAGGACTAAATGTTACTCGAAAATACGCTTTATGATTTTCTTAAAAAGGTATCGACGTGACCGCACTACTTTAGCAGTGATGTGTGTTCAAACAAACAAACAGATAGACAGACAAAAATTTCTAAAAATGATTTCTATTTTATTACTTACTAGCCGACCCGTGCCCCCTTCGTTGGGCGGTAATAGGCATTATCAAGCTACAACTTTTCTCTAGAACTCAATCATATATGTATATCTCATAATTATGACAGCGTTCATAAGAAACGTTTTCGTTCGACCATTTTTCTCCGACTCCCCAGATATTACCCCCTACAACCTCACAAACTTTACCTCTTTATAATATTAGATTATAGATAATATAATCAGTTAATAGCTTCTGCCCGCGACTTCGCACGCGTGGAATAGTTATTTTTTTGGGCTAAGACGCAGCGGCAGCTCTCAAAAGGAAAAAATACCCCGTTTTAAAAATATTTTTCATTGTTGCTCCGCTCCTATTGGTCCTAGCGTGATGATATGTAGCCTATGACACTCATAAATAACGTGACTTTATATTGGTAAAAGAATTTTCAAAGTCGGTTTAGTAGTTCCCGAGATTACCCCTTACAACTTCACAAACTCACAAACCCACAAACTGTACGTACCTCTTTATAATATTATTAGTACAGATTTCTACTCTTGCAACAATTTTTTTTACAAAAATCTAAAAAGTCAGACACTACGTTTAACTTATTACATGTATAGAAGAAGATCTTTAGGGTTAATGCGTTGAACTAGATCTTCGGATTAAGTAGATTTGAAGTCAGCTATAGTGAGTTAAATTTATATGAAGAAAATGTAACATCTGCCGTCATAGAGTAACGAAACGGCGAGAAGTGTAAGCTGTTTCCTAATTCTATGCGTATTGTTGTACTGTGCGTGCATGATGCAAAAAATAATGGATTTTCAATGTTTTTTTTTTTGTGTATTACTTTTTAGATACTTGATACTTATCTAAATAAGTGATTTTATTACGAGAGTTTAATTTGATATACATTTATATAAGAAATTACGATTTCTAAGACATTACGCCTACAGCGTAGTGTTTTCCTGTCGTAGATAAATGGGGCAAGTGGTGTTGCTTATGTTTTTTCTTCTGTAAATAATATACATTTTTATATTAATTAACGACCCAGACGAAGTCGCAGGTACAAACTATAAACCTAACGCGACGATATGGAGAGAGTAAGGTCTTAATTTATCGTACTTTTATCGGCCGTGGCTGATGAAGTATAAAAATATTGGATTAATGTGCTGAACAATAAGAACTGCTAATAAGTTTGAGTAATTATAAATTAATTTATTTAGATTATTAAAAAATAACACTCACTTAAATGAAAAAATTGTTCCGGATCTACTTGACTGGTTTTCTTTCGTATTGCGAATATTAAAATAAAATATTCGAAGATGTATTATTTATTTTTTGTATTAAAATATGATATAGTGCCAAAAACACACAGATATATAGATGTCACACCGAAATACTCTTTTAAGAGCATTATATTTGATAAGGCATAATACATAAAGATGTAGGCGTTTAAATAATCGCCATAAATGAAAAAAAAACGCATAGCGTCTTATAAGGGTTAATGTGAAAGGAGTCATAAGAAATCGATGGTTTTGCTTTTGTTTCTATAAGTAAAGTTATCGACAATTGTTGGTCGCTTATCGGTTAAGTCACCTCAACATAAACAGTATTAGCCTCCAGCTGTGAGTTTATTTCTGCTTCTGAGAACTTTGATGATATGAAATTTATATAATGGTTAAAAGTCTGGGGTGAGAAGTATATATAACTTTATATTAAACTTATTATTGTACTAGGCTTATGAAACATTATTATATAAATTATAAAAAACTAGCAACAACCGACGACTTCTTATACTTTAATTGTAACTTAATTGTATCCCCTCCCCTCTCCTCTCCTCTCCCTTCCTTCCCCCAAACACAGGCTGGCAACGCACTTTCGACTCCCTTGGTGTTGTTAGTGTCTATGGGTGGTGGTGGTCACTTAGCATCAGGTGAACCACCTGTTCGTTTGTCTACTATGACATAAAACAAAATATTATACCTTCATATTAGTTAAAGAATTTTTAGAATCAAATGCGTAGTCCCTGATATTATCTGATATTTACATATTTTCTAATATATATTATTAAACATACATATGAACTGTGCCATTTAGTCAGCGTGCTATTAGTGCTATAGAAAAATGTATAGTACGAAGATAGCAAATATTATAATATAGTATTCATTTACTATTTAAGGATGGCAATACATTCTTGCGAGTTCACTTAGTGGAAACTCTCATCGCGTAAAACGCTCTCACGAGTATATCTCATTAAAGCACTTGTATGAACCTTGGTAAATGAAGCAATCACAAGAGCGCTAGGCCATTCTTACTAAACAGTTTTTCGCCTTGCCAAGCCTGACCCAAGCCATAAAACCGAATGAAGACAAAATGAGGTGATATAAAATTAAACCTGGATTCACATGAGCCATAGCAAGGAGAAGAACTACAAGAGTACTGGCCATCTATACTCTCAGAAGTATGGTTGATCAGTTCGCTTAGTAATAGCCACAGAACGAAGCGAAAACAATGAAAGACTGGAAAAGACAAGAGGAAGAGAGAGCGTTGTTAACATTGACGTCACCTCTTCTAGCCTCCTGAAGAGCTTGGACATAGGATTATAAATAATGAAAACTAATAGAGTACATAGTATAGTAAAAGTTAGTCGTAAATAAAGCTAAAGAAATTATTACGTTCTATAGGCGATTTCGCAAAAACGACAAAGAATAACAAAAGCCGATTTAGTAGAATGTACCGATACAATCGGAGATACAATTATTATTATCAATATTGTACACGACTTGTTGCTTTCACTATTTCTATAATATTTAAGTGCACAAGGTACTATTAAAGACTACGGTACGGCCGCTACCGAACTAAAATATATAATTATATTGATTGCTACCAACGTTAGATCTTAATTATACTACAATATAACCATACACTTTTTACTGACAACTAATGACCCTTAAATTTGACATAGTCTTGTAAATCTCACAGAATATTTATACTAGAAATATATATGATACTAGCTGTGCCCGCGACTTCGATCGCCTCGAACCTTATGTTAAAAACAGTGCTTACTAAAGTCTTCTGAATATATTCAATCCATTTAGTTATCTAGTTTTCTCTCGTGCTTACGCCGCGTCGTCATTAAAATTACAATAACTTTTGATAGATTGGACCGATTTTAATGAAACAAAGACTAAGTTCCTCTCGAATGCTTTATGATTGCTTTATTTTGAACCCAGTGCTTTAGCAGTGATTTTTTATAGCAGCACGGCAAATTGAGTGCACTGTCCCTGATGGTAAGGACAGTATAAACAATTTATATCAATAATCAACATTGACAACCATTTAATTTATAAATAAAAAATATTGAGGCCATTAATCGAGATAAATTAATAAATAAATCTTACCTTAAGTTGGATCATATTATACATAAACTCCAACTTCCAAATGAAGCAATCACAAGAGCGCTAGGCTATTCTTACTAAACAGTTTTTCGCCTTGCCAAGCCTGACCCAAGCCATAAAACCGAATGAAGACAAAATGAGGTGATATAAAATTAAACCTGGATTCACATGAGCCATAGCAAGGAGAAGAACTACAAGAGTACTGGCCATCTATACTCTCAGAAGTATGGTTGATCAGTTCGCTTAGTAATAGCCACAGAACGAAGCGAAAACAATTAAAGACTGGAAAAGACAAGAGGAAGAGAGAGCGTTGTTAACATTGACGTCACCTCTTCTAGCCTCCTGAAGAGCTTGGCCATAGGATTATAAATAAAGAAAACTACTAGAGTACATAGTATAGTAAAAGTTAGTCGTAAATAAACCTACAGAAATTATTACGTTCTATAGGCGATTTCGCAAAAACGACAAAGAATAACAAAAGCCGATTTAGTAGAATGTACCGATACAATCGGAGATACAATTATTATTATCAATATTGTACACGACTTGTTGCTTTCACTATTTCTATAATATTTAAGTGCACAAGGTACTATTAAAGACTACGGTACGGCCGCTACCGAACTAAAATATATAATTATATTGATTGCTACCAACGTTAGATCTTAATTATACTACAATATAACCATACACTTTTTACTGACAACTAATGACCCTTAAATTTGACATAGTCTTGTAAATCTCACAGAATATTTATACTAGAAATATATATGATACTAGCTGTGCCCGCGACTTCGATCGCCTCGAACCTTATGTTAAAAACAGTGCTTACTAAAGTCTTCTGAATATATTCAGTCCATTTAGTTAACTAGTTTTCTCTCGTGCTTACGCCGCGTCGTTATTAAAATTACAATAACTTTTGATAGA
>MU159115.1:165048-265625 GCA_015888305.1 Antheraea pernyi | reverse complement strand
CTACTCTTGCAACAATTTTTTTTACAAAAATCTAAAAAGTCAGACACTACGTTTAACTTATTACATGTATAGAAGAAGATCTTTAGGGTTAATGCGTTGAACTAGATCTTCGGATTAAGTAGATTTGAAGTCAGCTATAGTGAGTTAAATTTATATGAAGAAAATGTAACATCTGCCGTCATAGAGTAACGAAACGGCGAGAAGTGTAAGCTGTTTCCTAATTCTATGCGTATTGTTGTACTGTGCGTGCATGATGCAAAAAATAATGGATTTTCAATGTTTTTTTTTTTGTGTATTACTTTTTAGATACTTGATACTTATCTAAATAAGTGATTTTATTACGAGAGTTTAATTTGATATACATTTATATAAGAAATTACGATTTCTAAGACATTACGCCTACAGCGTAGTGTTTTCCTGTCGTAGATAAATGGGGCAAGTGGTGTTGCTTATGTTTTTTCTTCTGTAAATAATATACATTTTTATATTAATTAACGACCCAGACGAAGTCGCAGGTACAAACTATAAACCTAACGCGACGATATGGAGAGAGTAAGGTCTTAATTTATCGTACTTTTATCGGCCGTGGCTGATGAAGTATAAAAATATTGGATTAATGTGCTGAACAATAAGAACTGCTAATAAGTTTGAGTAATTATAAATTAATTTATTTAGATTATTAAAAAATAACACTCACTTAAATGAAAAAATTGTTCCGGATCTACTTGACTGGTTTTCTTTCGTATTGCGAATATTAAAATAAAATATTCGAAGATGTATTATTTATTTTTTGTATTAAAATATGATATAGTGCCAAAAACACACAGATATATAGATGTCACACCGAAATACTCTTTTAAGAGCATTATATTTGATAAGGCATAATACATAAAGATGTAGGCGTTTAAATAATCGCCATAAATGAAAAAAAAACGCATAGCGTCTTATAAGGGTTAATGTGAAAGGAGTCATAAGAAATCGATGGTTTTGCTTTTGTTTCTATAAGTAAAGTTATCGACAATTGTTGGTCGCTTATCGGTTAAGTCACCTCAACATAAACAGTATTAGCCTCCAGCTGTGAGTTTATTTCTGCTTCTGAGAACTTTGATGATATGAAATTTATATAATGGTTAAAAGTCTGGGGTGAGAAGTATATATAACTTTATATTAAACTTATTATTGTACTAGGCTTATGAAACATTATTATATAAATTATAAAAAACTAGCAACAACCGACGACTTCTTATACTTTAATTGTAACTTAATTGTATCCCCTCCCCTCTCCTCTCCTCTCCCTTCCTTCCCCCAAACACAGGCTGGCAACGCACTTTCGACTCCCTTGGTGTTGTTAGTGTCTATGGGTGGTGGTGGTCACTTAGCATCAGGTGAACCACCTGTTCGTTTGTCTACTATGACATAAAACAAAATATTATACCTTCATATTAGTTAAAGAATTTTTAGAATCAAATGCGTAGTCCCTGATATTATCTGATATTTACATATTTTCTAATATATATTATTAAACATACATATGAACTGTGCCATTTAGTCAGCGTGCTATTAGTGCTATAGAAAAATGTATAGTACGAAGATAGCAAATATTATAATATAGTATTCATTTACTATTTAAGGATGGCAATACATTCTTGCGAGTTCACTTAGTGGAAACTCTCATCGCGTAAAACGCTCTCACGAGTATATCTCATTAAAGCACTTGTATGAACCTTGGTAAATGAAGCAATCACAAGAGCGCTAGGCCATTCTTACTAAACAGTTTTTCGCCTTGCCAAGCCTGACCCAAGCCATAAAACCGAATGAAGACAAAATGAGGTGATATAAAATTAAACCTGGATTCACATGAGCCATAGCAAGGAGAAGAACTACAAGAGTACTGGCCATCTATACTCTCAGAAGTATGGTTGATCAGTTCGCTTAGTAATAGCCACAGAACGAAGCGAAAACAATGAAAGACTGGAAAAGACAAGAGGAAGAGAGAGCGTTGTTAACATTGACGTCACCTCTTCTAGCCTCCTGAAGAGCTTGGACATAGGATTATAAATAATGAAAACTAATAGAGTACATAGTATAGTAAAAGTTAGTCGTAAATAAAGCTAAAGAAATTATTACGTTCTATAGGCGATTTCGCAAAAACGACAAAGAATAACAAAAGCCGATTTAGTAGAATGTACCGATACAATCGGAGATACAATTATTATTATCAATATTGTACACGACTTGTTGCTTTCACTATTTCTATAATATTTAAGTGCACAAGGTACTATTAAAGACTACGGTACGGCCGCTACCGAACTAAAATATATAATTATATTGATTGCTACCAACGTTAGATCTTAATTATACTACAATATAACCATACACTTTTTACTGACAACTAATGACCCTTAAATTTGACATAGTCTTGTAAATCTCACAGAATATTTAT
The DNA here is from genome assembly GCA_015888305.1 of Antheraea pernyi. NCBI lineage: Eukaryota > Metazoa > Arthropoda > Insecta > Lepidoptera > Saturniidae > Antheraea > Antheraea pernyi. The sequence continues at coordinate 263,182 of MU159115.1, read as the reverse complement.
ACTAGAAATATATATGATACTAGCTGTGCCCGCGACTTCGATCGCCTCGAACCTTATGTTAAAAACAGTGCTTACTAAAGTCTTCTGAATATATTCAGTCCATTTAGTTAACTAGTTTTCTCTCGTGCTTACGCCGCGTCGTTATTAAAATTACAATAACTTTTGATAGAGTGGACCGATTTTAATGAAACAAAGACTAAGTTACTCTCGAGGATATGCTTTATGATTACTGAGGTTGTATTGTGAACCCAGTGCTTTAACAGTGATTTTTTTTTATAGCAGCACGACAAATTGAGTGCACTGTGCCTGATGGTAAGGACAGTATAATCCAAAAACAAAGGCGACCACCGAGTGACACACTATCCATCGCCGGTCGCCGCTGTCATGCCGGCCTGCGAAAAGCTGTATATGCAGAGGCTGATCCCGAAACGCGACCCGCAAAAGCGAATCACTATGACAGGCTTTTTCGCCACACACATGGTGGTTGCGACCCAGTCAGGCTGTAAAACCCTACCACCCCGCTTTCGCCATTGCCTCGTTCGTTATACAGCAGGGTGCATCGCGTGCAGGTGAGGTTGGCTTGGATGTCTCAAGTCTTAGATGTTATTTGACAGCCCTTACACCCTAGACATGTGCAAAAAAAATGAAAATCGAAAAAGTACGGTCGAAGTTCTTATTATATGTAGAGATATAGAAGAAGACACGTCAGTTGAATTTATTATAATAATATCATCATTTTCATTTTAGCTCACGATAATCTCACTCTACACCAAGTAAGGATGTAGCCTAAAGTATGCTAAATCTAGAAAATATAGTTCTCGTAACAAATGCCTGCCGTTACGATTAACGTGACGTTTTTATTCAGCGAAAGGTCAGCCTTATTACAAGGACTTCGACCGACGTGAAAACACATGCTGACCACACACAATACCACTTTGCCAAATCGCTTCGACAGACATAACAAATCATCATATTATTACCAAAATCAATTAACGCGGAATGCAAAGATAAAAACAAAACTGGTGCAACGTTTGTGCAGCGACACGAAATACCTCGCGACACTTATGAAATGAAGAAATTATCTGTCAAGTAACGAGCCGCCGATTGCGTGTGTCGATAAAAACGCGTTTATATCGAGTTTTATGTCGTCCCCCTAACGGTCGATATAAATTTAACGTGTTACGGCCCCATCATCTCAGTATGGCTTTATTAATGCATAGTGAAGTCATATAACTAAAATATTATCATTATTTTGTGACAAACTCGTTGAAAATCTGTTGTTTTAGTGTACAATGACTATTGTTATTCATTTTAAAAAAAATTTTTTATGAAATTCTAAAAAGTACAGACACTTTAGATTTACATTCTTATTATAGGTAATCTGTAGGTGGTAGAGTCACGCTGAAGCTATTACTGGTTTCAGCATGAATGGGTCAGCTCGCCCGGAGTAGTGCCACCGTCTCACAGAAAACCGACGTGAAGTAACAGTGCTTGCATTGTTGCGTTTCGTTCGGTCAGTGAGAGCACCGGAGGCCTACTTCCCATCCCCCTTCCCCGGCCCTCTTCCCCCCCAACACAGGCTGGCAACGCAAGTGTCTATGGACGTTGATGATCACTTAACATCAGATGACATAACTGTTCGTTTGCCTCCTATGATATAAAATGTATAGATTTGATAATAGCGAACAACTTCAAAACTATATGCTTATGATGTTATGGGTAATAAGTCTGTTATGATCATTATTGTCAAAATTCTTTTTCTACACTGTTACTCCAAAGAGATTATGTTTGTATGTGTATATGTTAAATAAACACGTAAATGTACATTTGAGGCTTCAGTATATAAATTTATTATTTTTGAGTAGTTATCGTTCATGATATAGTTTACCTAAATTACTTCAATTTATACTTTACAGTTTAGAATATTATCCGATACGAAATATATATAAGAGTTGTTGAGGTATGTATGCTTGGTACACCTATATGTTTCAACAACTCCAAACCAACAGGTGGGTCGCCTGATGTTAAGTGATCACCATCGTCCATTGGCACTTGCAACAACAGAAGAGTTGCAAGTGTGTTGCCACCCAGTCTTGAGAAACTCCACCTATGATAAAATAAAAGTTACATTCACGAATCAAATGCAAACATATCCGTTGCTTTGTTCTTTACTAATGATATGAAATAAACAAGGACGGATATACTTTATTAAATTAACATGTTATGATATTATTAGTAAAGGCAAAAAAAAATCTTTTTTAATATAATTTACAGCCTTAAAGTTTCATTACGGTGTCAGCTTATATTAGATAAATGATTGTGTGTTCCTAATAGGTAATGCGCTAAACCTAGAGCCAGCCTCTTTGAATTTTCAATTTAAGGTAGTTAACTAGATGAATTTCAGAATGTGTCCTACATATTAATTGGCGAAAATTTCAGATGGACACGGTGTTCAAACACTATTATACCACTGAGCCGTCTGTTCGAAAATGAATACAAATCCTATCGTTTTTTGAAGTGGAAACTTCTCCAGGCGCGTTGAACCTTATTTTTGGCTGAAGAATCTTATAATTTCGCGTCATAACATGCTACGAAAGTATGACCGGCTGTATTGCGCTTGCGCGGATTTGTATGTACATGTAATATTGATATATATAGCATTTTTTTGCTATAGTTTTATTTAATATATAAGTTAAAAATCGAATTTGTGAGCATCTATTGGGTAGTTTTTTTTTAAATATATATATATTTATTTACCTGTTTTAGACGTTATTGCCTTTATGGCGGTTTCATTCCGGTCCCCTATCGCCATCTTTAAGTTATAATCCACAATATGCCGCGCCGGAGCGTCCATGGCCCGATGGATGAACCTACTAACCGCGTCATCAGTTCATATTCAGTCAACATATTGATATATTGTAGCTCATCATATGTTTGATTGGTTAACAGACTTTATTATAAAAATGTATATAATTACGATTTACGAGTGCAAGTATATATGAAAACCGCACTACTATTAATAATTTGAATAAACAAATTCTGAAAATTAAATATTCACACTGTAATTAGTGTGAAAATTAAAAAAGAACACGTTTATTGCATTATTTTAAGTATTCAATTCTGTCGGTAGTCCTTATGACTGCTTTCGACTTTTTTTCTCCATTATACTGTCTTTTTCGCCGGCTTCGCTCGCTCTAATATATATGTTATCTAATTTCCCTGTCCTTTTCTGTATTCTTGAGAAAGTGTGTTCAAATTTTCAAAATGATAGACTTAATAGTTGAAGCGTGACAAAGAAACTGAAATTTCGCATTTACAATATTCAATTATGATTCGATACCAAATAGTAAGTATCTATATATATCTATATAGATACTATATATCTATATAGCATCTATATCAGGACTAACAAATCTTGGTGACTTAATATTATGCTCATGCAACACCTCAAAGGAGTGAGTACTGAATTGTATCAGTGTTGTTCACTTTCTCTCCGTTTATATTGTCAATTCCAAATGATCTCTTTGCGAAAATAAGTATGAAAAAAAATACCGAATAGTAAGAAGATGTATTAAAACTACATGAACTATTAAGGCGATTTCGTAAATGTTTAAAATAATAATCGCCTGATTACACAAACGTGGTAATGAAGTACTTTCGCAAAGTCGCAGTGACTTGTAATTTACTGTAATAACTATTTGGACACGCGTGTCTCCGTTACACGAGGGACCCAGATTATGTCGAAAATGTATGATTCTCGTGACGGAGCTTTGTCATACGAATTATTATGCACCCATTATTATAGAATTAAAATCAGCTCGTGGTTCTCGCACGATTTACTCACATGCATTATAAACTTATTGGGTTATGTTAATTCCAAGTTACTCTTGGGAATTAGAAATTTAATATGTCGTCGCTGTTAGCTTTCTGAATTAAATGAAAAATCTCTCTTTCCATCTGCGACCGTTGGATGAATCGAATTTAGGATGATAATTTTGACAGGTCACTCCTATGGAGAGTGATATTTTTTTCTAAAACAAGTATTACATATAATATCATATTTAATTGCTTGGTACCGCTCGTTGATTGTAGTGTAATACCACACATATCGAACAAGCATACAGTATATTTTATTATATTTGCAATTATCTATCATGTAACTATTCGTAAAGAACCATTACTTCTTTGTGTTGTTTGTGGCTCTTGCCATCGACATCTACTGCAAATTAGTCAGAGGTCTTATGAGAAAAATGGAAATGTCTCGATAATGGATAATCGTAGCTTAAAACTTCGACTAATAACTAGATAAAGGGTCACGTACAAAATCGATACTAAAAACTGTCCGCGTAAATATATACTTATGTGTAGCTATTTGTTTACTAAGAAAGGGAGAAAAAAAAGTTTTAAAACAGTTTTAAGTTCAACCTAATTACAACCATAACACCTAGTAATAAAGTCACAGATGTTCAAAATATTATCTAATACTTACGATAAAACGATCACAGCAATAAATTACTCCCCTCAAAAATGAAAAGACAACATAAACACCATTTAGTGTGAATTCAATCTTAACACGTAATGAATAAAGTACGTTTTCCCGTTATTGTACGTGTTTGTGCGCGGCGAGGCCAAACATTTGTATCACAGGTTTAAAATCGGTAATTTTGTTCAAAATTTGATATTATTTGTTAGTTTTTATTTTTTTATTTTTCGCGCCGACCCTTTTTCACTTCAAGATAAAAAAGTTACATGCAAGTACCAAACGTATATTGTTATCATGTTTTTTCTTTTTTAGGTAATTATAGGTCTGTAGGTGGTAAAGCCACGCTGAAGCTATCACTGGTTTTAGCATGAATGGATCGGTTCGTAACAGTGTTTGCATTGTTGCGTTTCGTTCGGTTAGCTAGAGCGCCGGATACCCATCTCCCAGGCTGGCAACGGACTTTCGACTCCCCTCGTGATACTAGTGTCTATGGACGGTGGTGATCACTTAACATCAGGTGACCCACCTGTTCGTTTGTCTGCTATGACATAAAAAAAATGTTTCTTCGTGAATTTAGAAAAAAATATAGCACATTATGTCAACCGTTAACATTTTTATTGTCGCATATATTTACGCGAAAATAATGCAAATGAATGCATCTCATAAAAAATACGGCTATATATGTGACTTTTATACGGTCATGATTCTTTAACGTTTATATGTAGAAAATTAGTATTAAAACACACAGAAGTCCCGTAAACGAGATTCATTTTTAATTGATATTTTAAAACCGTTTTCGTAATTTATTAATGCGATGAAGATTGCAGATTTTCTCTTATACTTCGACCATATATTAATCAGCTTATAATTTATTTTTCTTTACAAAGTGAATCGTTAATCAATCTTAGATAATTATTCGCTAGATGATGCAAAATAATTAATATATTCTTTTTAATAATGAAGCATGTTCTTCGCACATGACGTAGTCGCAACAACGCAGTTATTTAAAATCAATATAAAAAAATTGAACGGTAGAACTACAACTGTTTGAAATGGTACACTTTATTTATTTAAGGACAGCTAGTGACAAATATACCACACATAAATCGACACTACATATGAACAATGTATAGGCACATTAACCTTTAAAAGCTGCCACAGCATGCACTATGTGGGAGACAAATTAAAATCTAAACACTATAAAGATAAACACAATACAAACTAAAATAATAATAAATAATCCTTAATAGCGAATACACTTCGGCTTAAAGCAGTTTTTTTAAGTTAGATACGATTGCACCTCAATAGTCAAGATATAATCGCTAGGATACAGAACGCGTCTAAGAAATATTTATGAAAAACTGCGTCATAGTAATACTCACCCGACCTAGTTTTAATTTGGAAGTAACCTTAATTCGAAGAGATCGCTTCAGTCTATAGCTTTTCACCGTATATCCCAGAATGGACCTAAGTGGTATACAAAAGTTATTCACTAATTATAATAACAGTGTTCGGAAAATGGCTCTTTTTGATAGCCGCGTATCACGTCTGTCTAATAGGAAAGCAGTGACCGTTGGATCGTAATTTTTTTTTAATAACTTTTTTATTTCGTAGGAGGCAAACGAACAGGGTCACCTTATGTTAAGTGATCACCGCCTTCCATAGACACTAGCAACACCAGGGGGGAGTCGCAAGTGCGTTGCCAGCCATTGTTTGGGTGAAAGAGGGAAAGGGGTAGGGGGATCGGGCTGGGGAGGAGAGTAGAGAGGGAAGGGAAGGTGGCTCTCCGGCGCTCTTGTAACGTTCATTTATCATGTAACAGTCACCGCTCGTTTTAGAGATGGGCAACCGACATTTTTGGCCTGGGTGGAAAAATTTGATGGCGGTATTTTTGCCGTATCGTCGTAAAATATTACATAGGTATAGTCAATAATCAGGAAGTAAAATATAAAATAATTCGTTAAAAAAAATTCAGTGTTGTATTGTTTATATATGGTTCTCTTGGATGCCTAGTTTGTCGACCACTGCCTTAGACCATGCACTGTAGAATTGTACCCAACTTGGCGATGCAGTAAAAATAATTAATATAAAGCGAAATGTTATTATATTAACTGTGTCAATCATTATTGAGAGAACGTGTGTTAAGGTGATTCTCCACAAGTCGATAGCTATCAGACACGGGTGATTATCTTGCTGGCACGCGAGAATAGTCCGTCGCGCCGCCCGTGACGATCGCGTCACGCGACCCCGATTGCATTACCACAGTAGACTGTAGACTAATTCGTATAATATAGTTAATAAATAGTAAATATACAAGCAACTGCATGCGACACCGTATATTTTAAATAGATAAAATTTTACAACAATAAGTATTCGTCTATCTATCTATCTGAACAAAAATTTTGAAGTGATATTCCTTGTGGAATGGCTTTGAAATCCTGATCCGCGACATTTTTGTTTGAGGAAAACTGATAGGGGAAAACACTGTGTCGGATAGAGTGTTGAAAACACCGATTCTCGTCCGATCACCGAAGTTTAGCAACCTCGGCGCTCGGTACTTGGATGGGTGGTCATTTGGAAGCACAGCGTGATATTGGCATTTTGTTGTATTTTTTTTTTATTCACTTGTACATTTTGTATCGTCACTTATCTTTATATCGTGTGTCTTTAAGAAACATATATGTTTTATTAGTGAAAGTATGTTCAACACATTGACATATAAAAACCCAATACACACAATCTCGAATAAAAGTAGCGCTCAAAACCATCCTGCAAAAACTCTCCAAAATACATACGTGGTTATAATTACTAATAACGATAAACTTATGATTTTGCAAATACAACCTTACCTGAATGATTTAAAGTTGATTTTACAAGGACGCAAGCGACGTATAATTCAAAATTATGCACTCATTTTTTGTTTATCAATAGTTGAACATAAAGTTCCAGAAATCACCTCCTACGTACATATTCACAAACTTTACCTTTTTATAATAGTAATAATATCGTACTAATTAATAATTACTAATTATTAAGCTTATCAAAACTATGAATACAGAATCAAACACATATATATTACATTAGGATAAGACCAATGATTTCCATCTATTTGCATTTATTTCCGTTGTATCGACCGTTACATGCAGTCAATTTTGATAACCCTGCTTATGGAGAAAAAGTGTGTGTGTGTGTGTTATTATGTACACGCGTTAGAAGTTATACTACTTTGGCGTAACAAGATAAAAATCTTTTCACAAATTTTATCTTTCGCCTTACTCTACGTTTGTAGAAAAAACGACACTAACAATAGAAATAAGGTATTTAATACATTGAAAGTTTTAATACAAAGAAATACAAAGAAACAGAATGTTAACTATAGCTAAATTCAGGGTGTCGGTTTTTCGTGACGAGTGCGAGCGCATCGTAAAAATTTACTCTCATCATTTTTCCCTAACGCGCCAAAAGAAGTATAACTTCAAAAAACTTTATCAAACGCATGCCGAATACAAACATTTGGTGGCGTATCCATAAAGGATTTCCCCACGTAAATAAAAAAAAAGGTCTCACTACGACGGCCGGAGCCGGAAGCTTAGGGTGCCGTGTAGCCTGATGAACCAATCAACCATAGCAGACCGAATGGCTTCTATCGTTGCCACACCCGAGGTCGGTCGCTCAAGTCGTCAGCACCATTTATCGACCACTTAGACACTTAGGCATGGTGGAGATGGGATCTCAGTGCCTCGATTTCCCGAGTTGTTAGACTCCGTCCTTGTTCCAGCGTCTCCATGCGTCGTCGATATAGGGACGTGTGGGCTCTCATTTGCAGGTCCCAGAGTAGGGATCCAACTAGTAGGCAGGCCGCCTCATAGCGGTCGTCCTTAAGCCGGACCAAGGGGAGATGAGTCGAGGGTCCCATCTCTCCATTGCACTGGTTTGGCCGTCTGGGAGACGGTCTACGTGTGTCAGGCTGTCTCTCTGTAGAGCGGGAGGCCCATCGTGGGCCGGCTGTCAGAGTGGCATGTGTTGCTATCTAGCACGAGCCCGTGTCACTCCATTACAGCAGTAGAGGATACACCGTGGGGTTTTAGTCCGTGGGACTTCGGATATAACCCCCCCAAGGGTGCAGCGTATCGATTAGGGATTTCCCAACGTTAATTTAAAAAAAAGGCCGCCTCATGAGATCGCCTCGGTATCCTCTCAGAATTTGAAACTGTCATTACGTCGTAGACTGGCGTGGTGATTATGCCCATGATGATGATCGAGTCGAAAGGTCAAGAGTTCGATTCGCGTATAAGCTGGCTTTTGTAACAGTATTTGTCGTTTTGACTGTAAACTTTTTCATATGTCAACTATTTCGTAGTTAAATATGGTAACAAACTGGGGTTCCAAGGCCCACCTTGCGGAGCTAACTTGGCGTGCCGAGCACGCGGTAATCTATATAAGGAAAAGGATCGTGGCGGTAGGGGGGCGGGGAAGGGAAAGCTAGGAGCTGCCCTCTCGCGTTAGCCTACCTAATATAATAACTACCAAAATATAAAACGATTTTTGCTTAGAATGGAATCAAATGACCGTGTGAAATTGTGTTCTAAATATTTAATCAATTACAAATTGAAAATTATATAAATCTGATGGAAATTATCATATCCGTGATTACTGATTAGTCATAAATATGACCTATACGATAATGTTATATGATGAATATATAGCTCAGATAAGAGCAGGAAAAAAAATACATCACATCCGCTGACTGGTTAATTAAATACTTATTAGCAGTTTTTAATTGGGGGGATAAGTTCAAGGTTACCAGTTTTAATGCCCATCGAAATGTATAGTATCTCAGTATGGGACGAATTCAAGGAATAATGGTGGTAGAACCACGCTGAAACTATTACTGGTTTCAGCATGAATGGGTCGGCTCGTCCGGGATAGTAACAACGTGACTGTTACAGTGCTTGCATTGTTGCGTTTCGTTCGGTCAGTGAGAGCGCCGGAGGCCCACCTCCCCTCCCCTCTCCTTTCGCCTCTCCCTCTCCCTCCCCTAACCCTTCCCCCCAAAGGGTGGCAACGCACTTTCGACTCCCTTGGTGTTCTTAGTGTCCATGGACGGTGGTGATCACTTAACATCAGGTGACCCACGTGTTCGTTTGCCAACTATGCCATAAAAATAAATAAAAGGAAATCCATAAAATACGCGAAATAAACTAATCAATTGTATTGTATGTGTTCTGGGAATTCAAAAATAAATAAATTTTTGCCAATTTTAACACTCTACTCAGCACAGTGTTTACCCCCATCATTTTTCTTCACACAAAACGGATGCTGATCAATATCAAAGAATCTCAAAGCCCTCCCATAAGATTGACTTCAATAATATAATAATGAATATTGTAATAATCTTTGCATTACGTGTACATAGACCTATAAATTCACATAACATTTAGTAAAGAAAAATTTTAATATTCTACAGAACTCATCGTTAACATAACAGTACTCACTTTGCTATGTTATTGTCGCTGCATGTAATGCTAATAGCAGGCTAATTGTATTGTCTGAGACACGCTCGAGGCTTGTTGCCGAATTTGTGGCTTGATTGCATTGTTCAAAGTAGTCCGTTTAGTTTTTACAATGCGAAAATTTTATACTCTTTTTATAACAGATTATATTTAACTATTATTATTATAATATTCTATATTTACCGTTGAAAATGTGAAACAACCATGCGAAATTCAACCGCTAACTCACAGTACTTGCACCGTTGTGTTTTCATATTGCAAAGCATTCCTTAAGAGTAATTTAAAATGAAAGAAGTTAAAAGAAACTAGAACTAAAGTGAACAGTCCACCGATAAACAATATCCAGTACAATCATTTAATAAATTGTACAATTCGTAAAACGTACAAAGAGAATATTTCTCAGAACGAGATCAAAATTCTCAAACAAGATCTGATATATTAAATATGTTTCCTTATTATATTTATCGTTCCGAGGTCATATTTCGAAACAATTCACATATTAAAAAACGGTTTTATCGGTAAATACCATGAGAAAGTGTATCAATTTTAATTATTTTCGAAAGTGCATAATAAAAGTTCGGTATTAAAACCGACGTTATGTTTTGATTTTAAGTGGCACTTTACAGTTATTTAATTACGCAGCGTAATGAAATTTAATAAAAGAGTTCAAACACGATTCTTTTTTCTACGTTATCATTTTATTTTTGATCGAAATTTGATCGATTCTTCAATTTCATCATTAATTCATTAATCATCGATCATTGTGAAATATTGCGTAGACTTTATCAGAGTTAGAGAAAAGGACAGAGTACCTTTCTTTAATAAAAAGTACTGCTCCCGAGTTATAGGTCAATTTTTTTTTTTTAGTAATACGGCAAAATGACTGCAATGTGCCTGATGATAAGCACAGTACAATCCAAAAACAATGGCGACCACCGAGTGACACACTGCCCATCGCCGGTCGCCGCTGTCATGCCGGCCTGCGAAAAGGCTGATCCCGAAACGCGACCCGCAGAAGCGAATCACTATGACGGAATTTTTCGCCATATACATGGTGGTTGCAACCCAGTCAAGCTGTAAAACCCTACCACCCCGCTATCGCCATTGCCTCGTTCGTTATTCAGCAGGGTGCACCACGTGCGGGTGAGGTTGGCTTGGATGTCTCAAGTCTTAGATATTATTTGACACCCCTTACACCCCAAATAACGTGAGCGAAGCTGCGAGCAAGAACTAATAATATATAATGCCGATTTGCTTGTCAAATTACCCTCAGAGTATACAAATTACCTTATGAACAGGCGATAATTTTAATAAATATTTTATATACTTTAGGAATTCATTAAGAATTTTAAGTAATATTATATTCATTTAATTTGAATATTGGCGCAATTTGTATATATAAAATAGTTTGACATATACACTTTTGCTCCATATTTGGGTAAATTGGAACTGGTTATATCTGAGATACGTCAGCGTGTCACATTGATAATACGTGACATTTAGGATGAACGAAAGAGTCCAACATACCAGAAAATAATATTATTAATACCCTCTCTACTTACCTTTCCTATAACGTAAAAACTATGTAATCAAGATTTAGATTTTAAATTTATCTCAGTTAAGTTATTATATTTGAAGACCTAGATTTATTATTTATAATTAGTTCCATAAATAATATTAAATCTTCTAACCCTTATCCTACCTAAGTAGTGTCGCCACAAGATATTTTGGTTTTCTTACACATATCATTTTTCACACAAACCGTCCTTTCCATTTCCGGTCTTTCGGTCTACTAGTTACTATTTAGATGACTTTCATTTCTTCTCATAACATACCTATACTATGCTAACCTATTTCTTCTCAACGTCTCTGTTTTTCGGTCTACTAGTTACTATTTAGATGACTTTCATTTCTTCTCATAACATACCTATACTATGCTAACCTATTTCTTCTCAACGTCTCTGTTGCTGGTGCTATTTTCTTTGATATACTCACCACACACCCATCTTAACATTTGTGTCTCTGCCACATGTAATCTTCTCTAATTCGTGTCTTTCTTAACCGAACATTCAGATCCATATAACACGACTGTTGTTATAATAAAAAATGAGTGCGTGTAACCGTCACACGCGATTGAAGTGTACTTCTTTGGCATAAATATAACCAAAGCTTCTATTTTAATTTAATTCGTTACTTATCATAGTAATCTGTTCGTACTTTTCTATCCTTTATTTACTTTGTAACTAAGAGTTGCTGATAATATTTTCTGTGTTATTTAAGTTCCGAATTAACTGATAGGTGGCACTGCAGATATTAAGGCTTTGATTTTTTTTACTTACCTACATTGAAACCAGATGGCAGCACGGTCGCGCGCCCTCATATACATAATTAATTATATTGTATGATTTATAATAAATATTATTCCTTTTTTTTCAATAATGAATATTGAATTGTTTATAAACTATTTATTAACAAAATCAAAAATATTTAAAAGCCGAATGGTACAGAAACGTGACGCCATATTGCCGTAACGGACGTCCGTTGCAGTGTCATCCAGTTACCTCCTATTCGCACCTAAAGAAGTTTTACTTTAAAAATAATAAATAACAATAACATTTAAAACCCTTCGAACGATGCAGCATTGCTTCGCTGATAGAACTTATTAAATAGACAGTAGTGAACATTTTACATGAATTGTACTTTAGATAATACAATACATTTTTGAGCTACATTGCTATTATTATTTGTGAGTCGCCAGAACGCTATATTTTTAGCTAATTATCTATCAAATTGATAAATTTATTGAGATCATTAGAATATATTATGATATGATAATTTATTTGTTTAATTTATATTTCGAATTTTATTATTGTAACGTCGATATATTTTTGTCATAAATTACATAGATAACATTAATCTTTGAATTAAATAATTAAGTTTATTATGGTAAATTGTGTGCTAACTCACATGTTAAATTACAACGAAAGCATGATTTAACTCAAACTCCAGATTGATAAATCCTGAACGATATTATCCAAGGCTTAGAGTTTAGTAAAAAAAAAACAAATAGACGGCGATGCAGAGTTACCTACGAACTCAAAGAGATTACTTTATAGTCATAAGAGAAGCAATGAAACTTTAACATCACCATGCTAATCCCATACCTCCGTGTATCGCGACGAAGTTTTGTCTATGGTCGCAATAAATGTAAGTGTGGGAAAACATTATCGTTATGCGTTAAGAACTATCGGGCAGCGTGACAATAAGCGCAGTAAAATAACTGCGGTTTTTACACACATCGAAGGAACTTGGAACTGCTTATTTCGAATTACAAGTGCTCAGTCAGTGGTCGAACTTCGACCATAGAGAAAAATATGTTGTGTATTATGTATTTTTTATTGATATCACTAAAGCTACTAAAGAATATGAAGAAAATAGGTTGAAAAACAGGAGAGGGTTGACGTTCTTAACTGTTTTCCGACCGTCGCTTTATATATCATATAGATTATTTAAATGCTAAAAGAGTGTGAACGTTATTCTGTACCTTTATCAGAAATAATTTTGAGGTTAGTTTTTAGCCCGCCTAACATTGTAGTAATAGTAATTTATAGACAAATACGATCCATTATAACATATTTCATAACAATTAACATAGATGTCTATGGAACTACCTTTATTATATTATCTACATAGAAATAGATGTTCGCATATCTAAGATTGATAAAATCTGACATTGTTTCACTGATAATGTTTCTGCTATCCCGTTTATTATATAAATTACTAGCGGGCCCGACAGACGTTGTTTCGCCCTTGATAAATTATATACCAAAAGCTTCCTCATGAATCACTTTATCTATTGGTGAAAACCGTATAAAAATCCGTTTAGTTGTTTTTAAGTTTATCGCGAACAGACAGACATACACGGTAGGGACTTTCTTTTATACTACGTAATGATACACAAACTACATAGGTGGCGATAGGACGAACTTTGCAATTATTAATGTCTATAGTACAATTCAACGCGTACGAAGCCGCCGTGCATTGATAGTATTGTAATAAAGAATGAATTTATTTGTTTTGACACTTGATTACAGAAGCAAGATTAATTATATTTCATTTGTTTGTTTCAGGTATGGGTCAAAATGTGTTTTTAGTCTAACCGTTTACATTGTACTGCGTAAGTAAAATTTTCAATAAAGCGAGTCAACTTTATACCGACGACGGTTTACGGGAATCCTTAAACTCGGTCATGCTGGCGTGGGCGTGAACACGCTCTGTTTAAAGAGACAGGCTTGTACTGATCGTTAGATCATCTCGGGAAAGTTATCAGTACAGTGCTGATGAATATTTTTGGACAATCTGAATATAGCTACAAGTTTGAGCTTGTACGTAAAATAGTCAAGAGATTAATACAAAATATATGTAAACATTATTATGGGAATCTAAAATCGACATTTATTTACAATCAAGTTGTTTGGAGGTTATATATACTTATATATAATAAAACTACGTATTCATACATAAATTTGTGTTCTGTGCGACAATGTTCAGAGCGGTCAAAAAGCTTGGTGAGAACTGTAGTAGTTATTAAGGGGTACCCGGACTATTTTATGGGTATTTTACTTATATTAATTATGGGCTACGTTTTGTTTTTCAAATGTAATTATTAGTTAACCTCTATAAACATTTATGGATTTTTAGTTACCTCTTTTACATTCTATTAGTACTACTTAGCATCTAAGGAAAAGTGTGATTGTATATAATATAATACTCTGGGAATTCCAGTAAAATTATCGTTAAAATCGGTTCAGCCAATCCAGATATTAGAGGTCATCTATGAATTCAGTCGCACCTAACGATGACGTCAAAAAGATAGGACAAGAGACGGAACTAGTTTCAGCCTTAGTAATGTCCACATGTATAAATATAAAGTATTAAAACTCTAAACTTCAACGGTAATGACAAACGAAGGTCTAAAATTTTGATTTATTAATAACTAACTTTGGCTTGCAGGTTTGCTCGCGTTAATGTATATTCGAGCTATCCTTCGAGAATAGTACTTTTTTTATGAAATGTACGATATATCCTTTCCTGTAACCTTGAGAACGTGTATGCAAAGTTTCGCAATGACCGTTGAAGTAGTTAAGGCGTAAAGGCGTAACAAACAAACAAACTTATACTCGCATTTATAATATTAGTTAGGATTTTTGAAAAAAAGACTCCGCAGAAATGAAAATTATTTTAAAATAATACGGTATATATTTTAACTCCATGAATGAACGAAGGATCAGAAAAATGGTTATCTGTAATAAGGATACGGGGGTACCTATAAAATAATGAAATTAATTTAATATAATTTACGGATAGGCCCTTAAACTTTACACACATCAATTTCATTTATATGTAAAGATTTTATGTAGCAATCAATTTTTAATACGTTTTATCATAAAAGGATAATGTAATATACATTTAATAATCATGAAAGTAATAATTCTTGCAAAGAAAATAGTGACTTGAAACAGATTTAATATTTTATTTTATACCTTTGATAGTACAATTTTTTTTATTACTTAGTAATTAATTAGGCAGATTAATTATTACACAGATCACTAAGTGTAAGTCAGTATAAGATAATTTTATAGTTACAATTACTATTTTTGTATTTACACATACATAGATAGATACATTCGTTAAGAGTTTCATTAAAGAAGGTTATATGTACGTATTATGTACGCGTGTGAGAAGTTACATTTCTTTGGTGTGAATAGAGTGTATATACATATTTCGACCGTCATCAATCGAGTCAAAAGTTCGAACGAAGATATTAAATACTATGAATAAATGTTTGAATAAATAAATTATATGAAATTATTTCTATATATAATAAAAATTGTATTATAGTAGACGCTACTTTGCACTTCCGCCTGGAATCGATGGAATACTACTACGTCTGACTGCAACATAAAACAAACCAATTTAATGACTTGTCAATCTGCAATATAGTTTAATTAATTTATTGATAATTATTATTATTATATTTATATTAGTTAATTATATATTGTTAATTAATATATATGTGTATAAGTGATATATGGATTAATTGATTTGTTTTATGTTGCAGTCAGATGTAGTAGTGTTCCACGATTCCAGGCGGAAGTGCAAAGTAGCGTCTACTATAATATTAATGATGGATTTCCGCAAAGTAACGCCTTCTTCAATCAAATAAAAATTGTAAATTATTTCAAAAACATTTTTCTACGAACTACATGGTGTGTTACGTCAGCACGTGCAACTTCCGTTTGAAGTTAAAACTAACATCATGGTGTGTTACTTGTGTCGGCAACTTTCGTTTTAAACTGTAAATTATATTTCAACTATTTTTCATAACGTTCCGAAAGAAGAATCACTTCCAATATTTCCTATATAAAGAAATAATAGTGCTCAAATCTATACACATGTATAGGGCATAATAACAATAAACCAATATTGTAATTCTGTCTTAGTTAGAAAACAGGCTTCTATCCTATTGCACCCTTCGCTGAGCTAAAATTCTCCTGACACAATAGAATTCTATGCCAACTTCCATTCAAATTCATTCAATCATTCGGGCGTGAATGATGAAAAATGTTCAAACAAATATACGTTCTCACGTAACATTCATTAAATAACAAATTTACATCTTCTACATTGTATAAACAATATTAGCCTATTAAAAAAAACACAATTTTCAAACGTATGTATGTTTATCCTAATATTGTTATTATAATGAAAGAACAGCGAATTAACTGTAATGAAATATAAAAAAGGAAATTTAGTTATAATAATAATTAACATTCAAATAAGTTCAATTACTATGAATTACAATACAAACAATTATTATGCATAAAACGTGATGAAAAAATAAAAAAATTGCGCGGAAGAAGTGAAACTTCGTAATGTGGAAATGAAAATCTATAACATTTACAATGGGATTATGATAACTAAAGTAAGATACGAAATGTTTGATTATTTTTCTCGCTCTGTCTCTTTCTATTCCCCCTCCCCAGGAGCGTTGAACGTTTAACGCAACAGTGCTTTCATACCCGCTCCATGGTAGCGTTAAACGTTTAACGTAACCTTGTTGGAAGTCGCATTAGAAGTTTCACTTAAAAATAAATTAAATAATTTAAAAACTTCTTAAAAAAGAAAACATTATCATGGCGGCGTGCGACAGGTGTTTCCGCGTGCGATGCGACGCGGACGTTGCGAGATGTTTTCCGGAGCATGCCGTCGTGACAGGGTTAGTTCGCGTAGTTAGATCGTTGATTAGGTCTCCTGTAGGACGATTTATGCACACGCCTGTTTCTTGTTACGCACTGCGACAGAGCATAATATATTGTTAAATTTTTTACAAAGACGAAAGAATTTTTATACGTCTTTGAAAGTAAATAATATGTCTTTACATAGCCTTTTTAAATTAAAAGTTTGGTCATAATTATTCACCACATTAGTTTTAAACAGTTAAATTATACATTTTAAATTACTTATTGTCTGCAACAATTTATAAAATGATCAGACAAACGAAATTAAAAAATAATAACAAGAGAAACCTAAAACGCATCTCATTTATAGTTTTAAGAGAATTCCCGATATTGCATTTTCAGTATGAATGGGTCGGCTCGCACGGGGTAGTACCACCCTCTCACAGAATACCGACGTGAAGTAACAGTGCTAGCATTGTTGCGTTTCATTCGGTCAGTGAGAGCGATATTTTCAAATGCATATAATATACAACATTTTCTTTCAAAATCTTTAATCCTAATGTATTCAAGTCCACCAAAAAATTCTGTCAAAATTTAAATTGTCTCTCCTGTGAAGTTTTGTGAATGTTCCAGTTTTTCCCTTTAGCCCTTGATATATTTAGTGAAATATAATACGGTCTATATTACGGACTCCAAGTTTTATTTATTCCGGATCAGTCTAAACTTCTATACACACTATTACTTCAATTTGAGACTTAACACGTTCTGATCATTGCTTTGCTCCTAAAGGTCGTAGTGAGATAATAGTTAGCCTATAATTTTCGTTAATAAATCCTTATTCATATTAAAAATGGGAATGTGAGTTTGTTCGTTACGCTTACTGTATAGAACAGTATAGGAGAATGAACAGACAGATAGACAAAAACTTATGTCCTCGAGATATAAGTCAAAATTACACTAACGGAAGCGAAGCCGCGAGCAAAAGCTATTAGTATATAAAATGTATAAATCATATTTTGAATCCAACAGCTATTCCTTTGTATGTACACATAAATAAACCTCTGAGCTATATTATAATACTATATATGAGAAAACATGACGCATATATTAAATATTCAACATAAAATACTATAAACGTCTTAACCAACATGTATTCCGCTTTAAAAGGACTTTAGCACAGGTCCAAGAAGCCTCCGCATGAAATTCAAATAAGCCTTAGCGCCGCATAAATGGTGCACAATTAATACGAATATATTGTAAAATTAATTGGATCGGTGATAATATGCTAATAATAGTGTTGGGCCCGCTTTACTATGTTGAGAACGTATATTATTTAAGTTATGTATATATTTATGCAAACGGTTATTGGCCATAGTCGATTATCATAATTATAAAGAGTATGAACGATCTTCAAATAACAGTGTCTGTAGAGTCGATAGCCTGTAGACAGTAAAGGCAGTAAGGCTCTGTCTTACATTCGCATACATGCTACAACATGTTTACTTTCATTTGATTGTCCATATTCTCAATTGATCTTAGCTTAAATCATAATTAATTATAAATGTGAATATGGGAGTTATTTCTCTTTGTTACTATTTCAAGTCTTAACTAGTGTATCGATCATTATACAATTTTGTACACATGCTGGCAAGAGGAAATAAGACACATACATCTAACTCATCCAGAAAACAAATGTTCCCGAAGAGTACATTACATTATAATTGTAAATAATAATGTATACGCTTACACCTACGGTGGTTAAAAACTGTGTTGCAGTTACTATCACCCACCTCCGTAACCATGTATTACACAATATATTGTGAAAAAGGAGACAACAATAATTCACAGTCGCATTGGTTCTGAAAAAAAAGTATACGTACAAAAACACAAGGGGAATAGAAAACATTCCATTTTCCAAATAGATTCAAAATGAAATACGATCATCGTAAAATGAAACAAACGAATCAGCATAGATAGAGAAATGTAGTAGGTAATTTCTAAAATAGATGTCACAGTATTTTACGTTTATCAAAGGGACAACAACAATTGACGATGCAAAAACTATGTTTAGTGCTAATAAAATTGGATATTTCCTTCCAACGCGCCCCTTATTCCGCTGACAGTTAGGTTTCTAATAAACTAGTTCTAGGTTTAATGCAGGGCTCGAGCACAGTCGAGATAATAACTTGTAATAAATAAAGAGAAAGTCTTTACAAACCGTCGCGTTGTTTATAATCCTACCGGACGTTATCCAGGAGGCGTAATTTAAATATTGACGGCAACCTTAAACCTGGTATACAAGAATATTCAATGGCATGAATCTATATAATGGAAATAATAGAATTGTTTTTGCAAAATTTGGAATATTTATTAACAATAGCTGAATGTTAGGAAGGAAGTTTCATGACACGATACGTATATCTAGTAAGTGATAGAGATTTATACCCGACTGGATCTGTACCACGATGGACATGGCAATTATAGCTGTATTTACACGATCTTACCTGCGCGAAAACTCCTTCGCATTGGAAAGATTACACGTATAAGGATAAACAATAGCAATCACTTGTGAATGCGCGTATACGTGCTTAGTAGCTTCCTTTACACGACATGCTCTTTCACTCGTGATTGGAATGCGCAGAATTGCACGCGGAAAAATGCATTCAGGAGTGATTGTTCTTATTTGCTTATGTGTATAAGCATGCGTACGCTTACATATGCGAACGCATTTTCGCATGGAAAAGAGCGTCTATGTAAAGGTAACTAATAACTTTCTTTTGGGTTGTTTCGCTTTGGAACATTTGGAATTTAGTAGCCGAGGAGTTCGCTGATGATTATGAGAGCGGTGACCCGCAATAGATTAACGATCCCTCAGCGATTACTGTTGTATTCGGATTATACTGTGCTTACCATCAAGCACAGTACCGACTCTTATCCGTCCTACTGTTGAAAAATCTTGTAAATAGGTATTACCTAATAATACTTAATACCTGATTCATAATTTGATTTTAGTACACTTTATAATAATCGAATATATCTAATCCATGTACCATGATTCAGGATTTTCATTTGAAGAGAATAATTGGATGAATATATTTCCGTTAAAAACCCTCATTTTCCATGTGTGATTTGAAGCCATATTGACGCATACTATATCAGTGCTACAATATAAGCTCTAGTCTAAAGCGACTAACAAAAAAATAGTCGAGACAGTCATAAGGACTGCCGACAGAAGTGAAAACCCAACAAAACAATGAAATAAATGTATTCTCTTTTGAATTTTCCTAGTGTAGATGACAATATTGAAATTTCAGAATTTGTTTATTAAAATCATTAACATTAGTGTGGCTTTCATATCTATTAGAACTTGGGGCAATAATTATATACATTTTTATACAGTCTCATAAATCCATCAAACGGCAAATCCGCTATACATTCGAACCGAATTCTACACGTCGCTAGTCTGACGCAAGCCGCGCAAGGGAAACATAGCCGGTCAAACTTACGTAGCATACCATGACGCGAAATTATGAATTTATCTCATACCAAAAATATTGTTCAGCGCGCCTAAAAAAGTCTTCACTTCAAAAAAACAAATATATACATTTAGGTCCTTATTGTAATATTTAATGATCTCTAATGTCGATTTCTCTAAAAAAAAACTTAATGAAGAGACAACTCAAGATAAATTCTTATTAAAATTTACGGGTAAGTTAGCCGAGACGCGGGCCGGGGCGGGCGCGCCAGTAACGCGGGGCACCTGCGGTAGCAACCTAACAAACGCGCCCACAGTAAAATACGTTATTAAGGCTTGTACTTTTATTTTTAAATGCGCCGATAGCCTCGAGCTAAAGGTTATGACAGAGTCGAATTTAGATCGGTTATTAGATTCTTATTAACAATACCGTATAGAATAAGAATACTTGATAGTAAAAATGGTGTTTGAAAATGTTCATATCAATTAGTTTTATATACCTAATTAAATATAATTGAGCATCAGAAAAGTTTATACAACTTTATACATATATATATATATATTATTGTAGCACAGCAAAGTGACTACACTGTGCCTGATGGTGAGCACAGTAAAATCCAAAAACAATGGCGACCACCGAGAGATGCGTTATCCCTCACTGGTCGCCGCTGTCATAGCGGCCTGCGTAAATGTCTCTTCACGTTGCGCTTGAAGGACCCCATGAAGGAGGAAACACACTCGCCGGGAGATTGTTCCACAGCTTCACGGTACGTCAAATATAAGAAGTCGCGAACTATTTAGTTCGTGCCCAGATAGGATTTACCGTAAAACTATGGCTCGAAAGCCCAGCACGCGTAGTTCGGTTATGAAAAGAGGAGGAAGGGATTAAATTAAATAGCTCTTCAGAACACTCGCCATGATACAGACGGTAGAACACGCTCAGTGAGGCAATGTCTCTGCGCAACTGAAGCAGCTCCATAAACTGTGTAATGCCTGCATCATTAACAATGTGGACAGCCCGTCTCTGCAATATATATATATACCTGCGGTGCCTGTGTTAGACCTAAAATCTTATCAAATCTTCATTCTATGCGTTAGTGTTTAAAAGACGCAGCGTTGATATTATTTACTATTGAGTAATAGAACAACCATAGTTTGGTTTTAAACGACTATTAACTGTATTTACGCCATGAAGGCATTTTTTTTTTGCAGTCCAGTGAAGCTGTTAAAGTCTTTTTAAGTCATCAGCGTAATCAGTTCGAAAAAAAAGGGATTTTTTTTTTCAAAATGTTACTATAGTTTTGACGAAATGTTGTCATATTTAATATATAAATATGTTAAATATATTAAAATGCATATCGTAGCTGTAACATGTACTTAGCAGTTATTTAATTATAGTAGTCACATAAATCTATAAGAAACTTACTGCAGGGAATAGGCCTCTTCCTGTAGAAAGGTAGAGGCATAATCCACATGGCAGTCCACGGTATATTGGCGATTTCAAACTGTGAAAAATTCACATAATAACACAATAAATAATAAAACATAAATAATTTACATACGATATTACTACGAAAACAATTCTCAGGTACCAATTCCCTCACGATGTTTTCCTTCTCCGTAACCTATAGTGTTACTTCTTTAAATTAGTACGCGAATTTCCAAAACTTCGTTAGTACATGCCGGGGTTTGTATTATATATTTTATATAATACTATTTCTTGCTACACATTTTAAGACGTATGAAATAGAAAACGATAAGACGATAAAAAATAGTGTTTCTATATGACCCCTTCATAGTTCGATATTTGAATCGGTCGCCTAAGTTTGAACCTGGCTGACATCTTTCGGCATCTGGCCGGTCGGAGGCTGCGATCTGGAAGATTGCCGGGTCAGTGTCCCCGGACGCACACCGATGCATCGCACTCACACGCTACCGCCGCGCGACAACGGTCAAACTGGAGCGACCGCCGCCTTATAACATCTTATAATTACTCTGCATATTAATATATACCGTTAGGGTTCATTAAAATACGATATATTTTCACGTTACGCCCTTAACGAACTATACTGAGATTAAAGTATATCCCACATTTAATATATAGAACTTTATGCGCATAAATATGATCTTTCAATATTCCACGACATTACCAATATAATTCAGGGCTGTGATAAAAATTGTATTACCCGACTTCGTTATAATTTGAATGAAAAGTCGACTTTGAAAGAATGCAAATTAGATTACCCTACCTAACATACAGTCCTCGTCGATCTTTTTGGCCTTTCTGAATATAGCCGTAAGTTTGGGCTTCGCGTAATAAGTGTAGTAAATTTTATGACTTTGTATTCTTAAATTTTAGAAAATCTATTTCGACATAATAGTTGGAAATCGGCTTAAAATTACAGCAACTCGGTATGGATCTATTAAAACAAATAATTATTGAAATCCTCGCCAAATTTATTGACCGCTTTAAATATAGCTGTAAGTTCAGATTTGATACATAACAAAGTTATATTATTATTATAGAAATATAAAATTAGCATTTGTTTATCTTTAACTTGTCTCTATGTTATACGTATTTATACCTAAATTTGTGGTCTGCGCATCGATATTCATTGCGGTCAAAACATTTGGCGTAGCCTGTATTCTTGGTAAGAATTTGTTCGTGACGCTACAATTCTATAAAGCTGTGTTAGAATACAAACGCAACGGTCTTTATTCAAGTGAAACTTCTTTAGGCGCATGAGGGTAAAATTTTTACAGATGTAACGTCACGCAGGTATGCAAGGGAAGTGACGTCATTTGCAGTAAACGTAGATTTTTCATCTATTTTTTTTTTCTATCATTTTTTTTCTAAAGTTTTAGATTTGTATAAATATAAACAAGACTTATAAATTAGTTCGCCAAAGAAGTTTCACTTCTGACATGTATACTTTGTACGCACGCACTTTTTTTATTACTTCCTCCTTTTTTATACCATAATAGCAAGCGCCGGCGTGTAGTACGGTGAAGCTGTTAAGATCTTGCTGGGTCAATAGCGTAGTCAATTCGAAAAAAAAAATTCAAGCGCCGGCGATGTTGTCTACATTAATATTACAAGCTAGCTTCTGCCCGCGACTTTCTCCGCGTGCAATAGTTACTTTGGGCTAACGCTAACTTAAACTCGCGACTTCGTTTACGTATATAATATTTTTAAATAATACGTACGCTAACCCCGATTTTGAAACATTATTCACTGATGCTCCTCTCCTATTGATCAAAGCGTGATGATATAGGTTATAATAGCCTTCCTCGATAAATGAGATATCTAACACTGAAATAATTTTTCAAATCGGACCAGTAAGTTGTTCCTGAGATAAGCGCGTTCAAGCAAACAAATATAGATTAAAACTTAATAACAATAAAATAAGACTTAGCGCTATCTAGTGACGAGGTATTGTAAAATTGATAACATAAAAACTGTTTCTATAAAACAACACTTAGATGTAACTTTTATATGGGTATACCAACATTCACTTTTTAGAGGTGGTATAGTCACGTTGAAGCTGTTACTGGTTTCAGCATGAATGGGTCGGCTCCTCCGGGGTACTACCACCCTCTCACAGAAAACCGACGTGAAGTAACAGTGCTTGCATTGTTGCGTTTCGTTCGGTCAGTGAGAGCCCCGGATAACGCACTGGCGACTCTTTTTGTGTTGCAAGTGTCTATGGACAGTAGTGATCACTTAACATCAGATGGCCCACATGTTCGTTTGCATCGTGGTATATAAAAAAAAATGATTTCGTTGTATGTATAGGTACTATTTTGTTATTTACCTTTGTATGTAGTTAACTTAGTCTTAAAGTTCGTAGTAAATTTATTAATGCCGAAACTACAGCTTACGTTTCGTTACTTCGGCGCGAAGGACGATTAAAACTTGAATAAGTCCTCGGGCTAAGAAATAGCTTCGTTGCGATATAATTCTGTTGCCCTCAACAGAAGCAAAGTAATATTCAATGATTACACGTCATCTCTGTACGTCAGTGATGAAGATGGCTCCAGGAACAACTTAATGATTCGTGCACATGCGAGACGCACTGTGGCATTTCATTAATACAGGGCTGTTTCGTACATAATTATACATTCTCTGATATTATCTAACACTAGGATAATATTTTACTCCATTTAGTGTTGAAGTTATGCTCTTTCTGATATAAGTAACTTAATTATAAAGTATTACGTTCTTACTATGTTATCATTATTTGTATTGGCTATATGTTTCAGCAAATAGTCAAATATTATAACATCAAAACCATACAAAACGAGAAGATATCATATTAATACAAATTTATCATCTTAATTCTATGCTTGGTTCTGTGGAACTGTAGAATATTGACAATTATTTATTGATCTTAATATATAAAAAAAGCAGAGACAAAAGAGTACATCTTAGTCTTATGTTTCTCAACTGAGTTTTTTTGCTTAATAGATATTAACGAACTAAATTTATCTACAAAAACAAATATGGCTCTTTAAACAAATGTCTCTTTTCCCTTTCTCTATTTTTTGTACAATTGACTTAATAATATCATATACTAGTGGGCCTGGCGGACGTTACCCCGCCCTGATAATAAAAAACACGTAGACAAATTATATACCTAAATCTTCCTCGTGAATCACTCTGTCTACTGAAGAAAACCGCATAAAAATCCGTTGAGTAGTTTTTGAGTTTATTGCGAACAAACAGAAAAACGTGGCAGAGGACTTTATTTTATTTTAATGGTTAACACGTGAAGAAAAAGTTTGTACCTTTTATTATGGTTTTAACCACTGAACGATCAATAATTACATTTTAAAGTGAAAATAAATAAAGTTAATAATGTTACAAGCTAGAACAATTCATATACAAGGTTATTAAAATAGGAGCTGGGTATTTTTTTATGCTTTAGACATTATGTATAGAATCATCAATAAGATGACCACCATGTTGATCTCATATATTAGCGCGAATTCGAGAACTTTTATATTTGATATCTTTTAGACATACTTTTAACACTTTTTTTTAATACTTTTAGGCACACCTGTATAATAAATGACGCGAGTTTTTCAGGGAATAGAATCGAATAATTTCACAATATTTGCCAAGTTTGAATTTGACAAACGTATGGCAAATGAACAAATAAATGAGACATTTTTTTTTAACTTTATTTTTGGCAACCAATGTTTTAGATTATTACTGCCATTGTCAACTAGTTAATAGTGTTCTTCTTCTATTTTAGTTTTGGCAACCAGTCTTCTAGTAGACTATTACTGCCACTGTCAAGTGAGTATCGATATTACAAGTTTCTTGATATAATTACAATGAACTAACAAGATGGTGGTCATCTTGTTAGAACTTTCCATGGAGTTTTTGTGACATCTCAGAATTCATTGTCCGTGGTATTATTTACAATTCACTTCACTTCACATTCAAAACACTACCAATTTTACACAATATAGAGTCAAGTAACACAAGAACATGAACAAAATATAAAACCTACTACATGACAGACTAAAATCCCGCCAAAAACTTGAGACATTTTAAAGCCGAAGAATTCCATTTTCAAATGACTCAATTAGTTTTTAAATATTATTAATTTAAGCGGCCAGTTCTGGAAAAAAATAGTTTGTAATATGTATTAGGCATTATAGGGCCACTCTATATTCAATGTAAAACTGTGCCTAAGGTGTGTAAGTTTGTTAATATTTTTTGATGTTAAGCCGATTTGTAAAATTAATTCTAAACATAGGAAATGTTAACAACTTTACAAATGACATATTCTGTTATACACAGTGGTAGTGTTTTTACAAAAATTTTAAAATAAATAAAGTATGTAGTAGGTTTTTGCTTAAATATTAATTGCGAACGGTAGCGACACTGAGTATAATTCACCAATTTATTTTTATTTTTTTTTCAATTAAAAATATTACAAAAAAGTAATAAATGATTGTTAATTTGCATTTTGTAGTATATATGTTTGAATATTTAGAAGATAGATTGGACGGGGAACGATTTTAAAAAATTAAATAATCCGAATTATAACAGTAAGTACTTAGTTTTAAATGCCACACGAATCATGAGTGGACAATGAATTTAACATTTGTTAATAAATTAAATATGAAATGTCAAGTAGTGAAGGATTTTACTTTCAACTTTTGATAAAACCGTAATATCTTTTAATAGACTCGTTGTTAATTTATTATTAAGGAAGGGACACATGATTACAATATCTAAGTTTAATAAATTTATCCTAGTAATATTTTATTTACAACAAAATTGAATTATTTAGAATATTTTTATGTAATTTCATTTTTTTTTTTCATATTTTTGTGATAGTCCTTCGGAGGTCACGTTAAAAAGTGTTCTCGTCGTGACTGCAATTTTCCATTGCACGAGTTCAACCATAAGGTTATAAAAAAGACGCCCCATCTCTCAAGAGACTATATGAACCAATACATTATCAAGCAAAGGTAGCGTTAATACTAATTGATTTTACTTTTTTACATTAAAATATCCCCAAGCCGAGGTGTGCCGTGCACCCTGGAGCTAGTTGTCAAATAAAATCGGCTGAGTGCCTTAAGCGCTCGCCTTAATAGTCCGGTGAAGCTGTTAAGACCTTGCTAGGTCAATAGCGTAGTCAGTTCGAAAAAAAACATCCAGTCAGATAAAGTTGTTATTTTGATATTATAGTACTATAAGACTGAAGTGACTCAAAATCAATTTGGGTTTATGCCTGAACGAGCGACAACAGATGCCATTTTCGCACTTCGGCGACTGTGCCAAAAATACAGACATGTACATAAGGACTTGCATACGGTGGTTGTTGATCTGGAGAAGGCATATGGTCGAGTACCCTTAATGTTTTGCGGTGGGCTTTGAAAAAGAAAAATTGCCTGGGAAGTACCTACAACTAATTCGTGATATATATGGTCAAACCAAAACACACGTTAGGTCCGAAGCTGGAGTTACCGATGATTTCAATGTGGCTGTAGGTTTACACCAGGGTTCAGCTTTGAGCCCTTATTTATTTCTTCTTGTTATGGATGCATTAACATCAGGCATACAGGAGGATACACCTTGGTGTATGCTGTTTGCTGATGATATTTTTCTTATCGGAGAAGATGCTACCGAGGTCCAACGCAGGCTGGAAGAATTGCGAGAAAAACTGGAGAATGTTGGTTTGAAAGTTAGTAGAACAAAAACTGAACATTTGTTTTGCGACTTCGGTGGTACATCTAGTTTTTCATGGGTATGGAAATACCGAACTTAGAGATAAACCAGGCCATCCCGAGTCCTTTAGATTTTTGCGAAAACAGTGATTACATGGTAATAAAGATGATATTATAATAGTATCTTCATAACATGGATAAAGAAATATACAAACTAAATACGATAATAATACAGTCTATTTTTTTAAGTTATACTTCTTTTGGCGCGTTAGGGAAAAATGATGAGAGTAAATTTTTAAGATACGCGCGCACTCCGTCACGAAAAACCGACACCCTGAAGATAGCTATAGTCAACATTTAGTTTCTTTGTATTAATTGTTTGTATTATAAAACCCTCAATGTATTAAATACCTTTTTTCTATTGTTAGTGTCGTTTTTTCTAGAAACGTAGAGTAAGAGGCGAAAGATAAAATTTTTGAAAAGATTTTTATCGTGTTACGCCAAAGAAGTATAACTTCTAACGCGTGTACATAAGTACACCCACACTTTTTTATTCATTTATGTTTATGTAACCACAAAGTATTAAAATAATTATGATCACTTAAAGGTGAAATGTTACATGACAAAAAGAAACCAATACAAATACAACGATTGACTACTTCAATGACCTTTAACAAGTATTATTCACCAATAAAATTCCAAGAAACAATATCGAACATTGGTTATTTATATAAAAGCTTTGCATATCATTGTGATACACTTTTAAGTAGAGCGGGAGTAAAAAACAAATTGACCACTGGCCATCACGCGTAGGCACACGGCCCTGCTACAATAAAAACCATCTGACAGATATGACTAACACTGTTATAGTAACCATGAATTGTTAAAATGAAAGGATAGTTCGGCAACTACGGAATATTTTGTGATTATATACCAACGTAGACAAATTTCTAAATTTGTCTCGCTTTTCCTACAGGTAGACCATTGGTATTGTTATCAAAAATTACTGTAGGTAGTGGAAATCTGAAATGAGGCTAAAGAAAATTAAAAATGTAATAAAATGAACTAAACATTGATATTCTCGTCTTTGTGTTTGCGGGTTTATTTTTAGTGCAAACCACAATCCATTTGTTACCACAATTCATTATCGACGTGTTCTTTAATAATCCTCTTTACAGTACGGATACAGTTGAAGTTCGTCTGCTGTATTATTTTGCTATTTTTTAGAAAAAGAAACAGATTGTGATAAATATTAAAATCGTATAGTGTGTATTAAATAGTTACCAAAGAATGAAAGGAAATCGAAACACATATTCAAATAGGTTTTAATTTTATAGGTGGTAGAGCCACACTGATGCTATTACTGGTTCTATCATGAATAGATCGGCTCTCCTGGGGTAGTACCACCCGACCCACAGAAAACCGACGTGAAGTAACACAGTGCTTGCACTGTTGCGTTTCGTTCGGTCAGTGAGAGCGCCCCTCTCTCCTCCCCCAAACACAGGCCGGCAACGCACTTGCAACTCCCCTGGTGTTGCTATTGTCTATGGACGGCGATGATCACTTATCATCAGGTGACTCGCCTGTTCTTTTACCCCCAATAATATTAAAAAAAAATCATGAAAGATACTAAAAATAGTACAATCTAAATATATAGCAGTTGGTGAAATGCTACAACAACATTGAAACACCCAAGAAATCATGGTTAACCTATTCACAAAACTAATCTTATTTTTTCTAACACACTTCACCTTTGGGCGACACGGGCGAGGTCGCAAATGGCATAACTCAATAACAGGTGATAAAAAAAAAACAATTCGCTTCCGTCGCTGTCGACGCTTTTAAAACTTCGCTCTGAAATTATTAGCGACTTGTTTTTGTAATTGTTTATCTATGTACATATCGACATTTATAATTACGGTTGGACATCGGGTTGAAATAATTTGACGCGTTGTTTATCTACACTAATAATAAGAATAAAATGTATGTACATGCGTCAGTAGCGTGTGTGTATATCGAATATTTTAATCTTGAAATTACGATGTATGATTCTTGTAGTTTGCGGTTGGGAGTACGCACAAACTCATAAGGCATTCCAACTAATTTCTAAGGTTGCTAACCTATTATAACTATTCTTAGGATAGCGGTCTCTCTGATTAAACATAGCTATAGAACTCGGTGATAATTTAACATGCCCATGCGTCTTTGCTACGTCATTCCTTTGACTATATTCACTCGATTTAATAAAAGTATGGTAATTTTCATTACATTTATTGATGAGAAGTACAATGTTTATTTTAATACTTTTTAGACTTTAGCGTTTGACCTCAGATGAGATGTTAAGTGACATTATGGTCTATAGAACACAGTCATCATTTAAGAACGTATGGCCACGCGTCTTTACCAAACCATCCCTTAGAATATATTCCCTCGATTTAGATCACTTTTCATTTCATCTATTAATGAAAATTACAATGATTTTTTTATACCAAGTGACGTTATGGTCTATAGGATACCGTCATCATTGAAGAACGTATGGCCACGCGTCTTTACCAAACCATCCCTTAGAATATATTGCCTCGATTTAGATCACTTTTCATTTCATCTATTGATGAAAATTATAATGATTTTTTTATACTTTATAGGATGTAGTGTCGGACCATAATCTCATCTAAAATTAAATGATAATGTCGTCTAGGATGGTGAACACGCTTAACCTAGAAGGGGCTGGGATTCGAACCTACATACCCAGATGCGGTATTCAAACACGTTATCAACTAGGACATCATCGCTTCAAGCTCTATGTCAGGATATTGTTTTTAATAACAGGCAATAAAACTATTATATACTAGCCTTTGTCCCCATCTTCGCTCGCTTTAATAAAGATTTGACATATCCCTCTGGAAGAGTATATTTTAAGTGGTTAAGACGTGAAAGTATGACAAAGAAATAAAATCACTTAATCATTTATAGTATTATTTAGGACTAATATTATTTGTTCGAGCCAGGTCGGGACAATTCGCGTGGGCGACAAGTGACACGGCGTAGAGTAATCAAAATGCGGTTGCGAAAAGATATCGGTTACATTTCGTCCCTTTATTGCGTGGTGCCTACTCAAACGTAATTTATTGAAAAATCTTGCTTAGAGCTATTTCATCTTATCAAATATTCTCATAAAATTTTAAGTTACTGTTGTTAACACCGCTGCAAATCTATTCATATAGTTAGTTAGTTAGTGTAGGTAAATTGCGAATTTTAATTTTAGGACGGTTAAAATTGTTATTAATGTTCAGTTCAACCTGAATTTATGGTATAGTTACTAATCTCAATATATTGTTTGTTTAAACGTGTTGATCTCTGGGACTACAACGCATTGCATGACGTATGTATTAAGGAAGTTTGGTGCCTTTAGATAATGAGCATTTATCAAACAAATAAGTCATTGGTCAAAGAGTTAGTAAATCTGAGCGATAATACAGGCGGACGATTTGACACGGTCCGAGGTAACAGGCCGAAGGTGGATTCGCCGTCCGACGAGAACTGAGCATTATCGAGCATAAGCGAACAGTGAATACCTACGTCAATTATCCACGGATTTAATCTTTCCTAACCGCTTTCATATTAATTCCAAATTTTAAACATTACATACAAAATAAATAGCATGGCAAGACCAGTTACATATCAATATCAGGGCTTTATCAATAATTTGCAAAATAAATAATTTGCAATAAATGACAACGTTAACCATACGCTACGTAAAATAATTCGTATAAAACTATTATAATTCCTTATACGGTATAAATTGATACCTATTACCGTATGACTAAAATTACCTCTAAATAATCTGCACTGTAGAGTTCATTACATTAAACTAGCTGTTTGCATTGTATCGTAATATCCATAGATAAATTATGTTCTTGAAAATGTACCAGTGGACAAGCGTGGAATCGACGAAATAAATTCCTCGAGGTTGACTCTGAATCGAGCATTACTCTGCACCCCTCGCACCTCGCTCGGAGACCTTTATCTAATGGACAGGACCGGCTATTGTAGAATCAAGTGCTAAATTATGATCGGATCATGTTAGATTTCACGGGAGAGATCATTCCAATATTAAAGGACCATTCATATCACTCGCTTCAATAATATCAACACGAGATTCAGAGTTATTGACGTTCCATCTGTGGTCAACTCATAGTGTTAATATTGGGATATAATTCGAAAGTTATTATTTAAACATTTATTATACATATTATATAACATACTAGCAGCCGTCTGCGACTATGTCCGCGTTAGATTACAATATAAAACTGAATAATAATAGAGTAAAACAAAAAAAGACGAGGCAGTCATAAGGATTACAACCAGAAAGGAAAACTCAAAGCAATTAAATAGATGTGTTCTCTTTTCAATTTTCATATTAGTTATAGTATGAATGGCAGAAGAATGACCGGCCGTATTGCGCTTGAGCGGCTTAAGTTAGACTAGTGACGCCTACTATAGATGCCTGTGTACATGTAGTATTGATATTTTACAGCTCATAATACGTTTAATTGATTAATAGAGTATAAAATGTGTATGATGACGTGTCAACGCGCCTAAAGAAGATTTTACGATAAGGGGTTAATGGTAGCGTGTTCTACTATAGATGCCTGTGTACATGTAGTATTGATATTTTACAGCTCATAATACGTTTAATTGATTAATAGAGTATAAAATGTGTATGATGACGTGTCAACGCGCCTAAAGAAGATTTTACGATAAGGGGTTAATGGTAGCGTGTTCCAATACAGCGTCTGTCAACTTAGAATCAAATCCTACAATGAAGCGGAGCTTTCCATAAAAGAAAATGTGATGATACTATACGATGATGCTATTGTCCAACTGGGTTGTTACCACTCTCAAGATGTGAATTTGTCTCCAAGCACTTGAAAGTGTGTTCCAGTAGCTGCATTTCAGAGCTAGTCTATTAAACTTAGCGAGTTTATTAACTTAGGCCCTACTGTCATTTGACATAAGGTAAAAATATGGTCAAATGTTAAAACTTACAAGAAAGATTATAAAGAAATAGTTATATAACACACGTCCATGATGAGAGGTAGTTGTTAATCAGAATGTAAACTATAAGGTAAATTGTTATTTTTTTAACAGACTTTAAAAAAGGAGGTTCCGTGTTTGCCCCGTATGTGTGTTTGTATGTCCGCAATTTTCTCAGAAACCACTGATCCGATTTGAATAGGGCTTTCATTGTTGGCCAATTTCAATTTGATGCCCGCAAAAAAGTGAAAATCAGATACACTTTTTAATAAATAAGCTAATGTCTTTTAATGTTGTAATTGAAGCTTAATTTTTTTTCATTATGGCAAAGTGTTATGTAAAATGAAGTGAATAAAATATCATTTTACAATTTTGAATTAGTTTTTGTTTGAAGGTGGCAAATTTTAATAATATACAAAATTGTAATGTTAAAAGAAATATCCCATAGCGATAGGTTTTAACTACGACGGCACCTCTGACTTTCCTTTTACAAGCAAACCTTAGATAACGATCAAAGAGAGAATAAATAGTAGAATTTGAAATTCAAAATATTACAGTGTCAGCGAAGTGCAAATTATTGCATGGACATTAATAATGTAGTGGGTTTTTAACAACCTGTTGTGCAAAGCCTCTGGCCTTGGTTTCTTTATTTTTACTGTATAATGCGACGTAAATTTTCTTTATGTTTGTTATAAATAATTATTTATTACACACAAATTATATGAGAACATTAATGAAAAAAAAAATTGAAGTAATTGGCTATCTTAAGATTATCTTAAGTATTGTTATTTGCAGTTTCTCTGGCTTTTTTTTATCGTAGCACGGCAAAGTGACTTTACTGTGCCTGATGGTGAGCACAGTATAATCTAAAAACAATGGCGACTACCAAGAGACACACTATCCCTCACCGGTCGCCGCTGTCATGCCGGCTTGCATAAATGTCTCTTCACGTTACGCTTGAAGGACCCCATATTATAGGAAGGAGGGAACACACTGGCCGGGAGATTGTTCCACAGCTTCACGGTACGGCAGAGATAAGAAGTTGCGAACTTTTTAGTTCGTGCCCAGATAGGATTTACCGTAAAACTATGGCTCCGGAGCCCAGCGCGCGTGGTTCGGGTATGAAAAGGAGAGGAAGGTATTAAATTAAATAGCTCTTCAGAACACGCGCCATGATACAGACGGTAGAACACGCTCAGCGAGGCAATGTCTCTGCGCAACTGAATCGGCTCTATAAATTGTGTAAATTTTAATGTTTATTCGCCCTCGACTTCCGATGCCCCGCACACCATAATACGGTTCACTCGCTTTATAAGTTTGTTGCCACTTATCATACATTCTGGCCTACATGTTGTATGGTAAAAGCCCATCTCCCAAGAGTTATACATAATGTTAGGTAACATTTAACTCATGTAACATGTCTTCAATGAATATGTTATAAAAATATTATTTGAAAACTAAATGGTAGTTCTGGAGATTAGGCCCTCCATACAAATAATATTAGTCCTAAATAATATTATAAATGAAAAAGTGATTTTGTTTCTTTGTCATACTTTCACGTCTTAACCACTTAAAATATACTCTTCCAGAGGGATATGTCAAATCTTTATTAAAGCGAGTGAAGATGGGGACAAAAGCTAGTATATCATAGTTTTATTGCTTGTTGTTATATTTTTTTTTAATTATTATTATTTTGGGATGTAAGGGGTGTCGAATAACATCATAAGACTTGAGACACCCAAGCCAAGCTCAACTGCACGTGGTGCACCCTGCTGAATAACGAACGAGGCAATGGCGAAAGCGGGGTGGTATGGTTTTACAGCCTGACTGGGTCGCAACCACCATGTACATGGCGAAAAAGACCGTCATGCTGTGGGTCGCGTTTCGGGATCAGCCTGTGCATATCCAGCTTTTCGTAGGCCGGCATGACAGCGGCAACCGGCGATGACTGTGTCACTCGTGTGGTCGCCATTGTTTGTTACGTTTGTTACGTAAGAATGACCGGCTGTATTGCGCTTGAGCGGCTTAAGTCAGTCTAGTGACGCGTACTATAGATGCCTGTGTACATGTAGTATTGATATTTTACAGCTCATAATACGTTTTATTGATTAATAGACTATAAAAATGTGTATACCTAATTATTGCTCCGAGTGCCAATAAATATAAAAACCATACTAATGTTAATATGTAATTAAACAAATTTTCTAATTTAAATACTGTCATTCACACTATAACTAATATAAAAATTGAAAAGAGAACACATCTATTTAATTGCTTTGAGATTTCCTTTCTGTTTGTAATCCTTATGACTGCCTCGTCTTTTTTTGTTTTACTCTATTATTATTCAGTTTTATATTGTAATCTAACGCGGACATAGTCGCAGACGGCTGCTAGTATGTTATATAATATGTATAATAAATGTTTAAATAATAACTTTCGAATTATATCCCAATATTAACACTATGAGTTGACCACAGATGGAACGTCAATAACTCTGAATCTCGTGTTGATATTATTGAAGCGAGTGATATGAATGGTCCTTTAATATTGGAATGATCTCTCCCGTGAAATCTAACATGATCCGATCATAATTTAGCACTTGATTCTACAATAGCCGGTCCTGTCCATTAGATAAAGGTCTCCGAGCGAGGTGCGAGGGGTGCAGAGTAATGCTCGATTCAGAGTCAACCTCGAGGAATTTATTTCGTCGATTCCACGCTTGTCCACTGGTACATTTTCAAGAACATAATTTATCTATGGATATTACGATACAATGCAAACAGCTAGTTTAATGTAATGAACTCTACAGTGCAGATTATTTAGAGGTAATTTTAGTCATACGGTAATAGGTATCAATTTATACCGTATAAGGAATTATAATAGTTTTATACGAATTATTTTACGTAGCGTATGGTTAACGTTGTCATTTATTGCAAATTATTTATTTTGCAAATTATTGATAAAGCCCTGATATTGATATGTAACTGGTCTTGCCATGCTGTTTATTTTGTATGTAATGTTTAAAATTTGGAATTAATATGAAAGCGGTTAGGAAAGATTAAATCCGTGGATAATTGACGTAGGTATTCACTGTTCGCTTATGCTCGATAATGCTCAGTTCTCGTCGGACGGCGAATCCACCTTCGGCCTGTTACCTCGGACCGTGTCAAATCGTCCGCCTGTATTATCGCTCAGATTTACTAACTCTTTGACCAATGACTTATTTGTTTGATAAATGCTCATTATCTAAAGGCACCAAACTTCCTTAATACATACGTCATGCAATGCGTTGTAGTCCCAGAGATCAACACGTTTAAACAAACAATATATTGAGCTTTGTAACATTAGCATAAATTCAGGTTGAACTGAACATTAATAACAATTTTAACCGTCCTAAAATTAAAATTCGCAATTTACCTACACTAACTAACTAACTATATGAATAGATTTGCAGCGGTGTTAACAACAGTAACTTAAAATTTAATGAGAATATTTGATAAGATGAAATAGATCCAAGTAAGATTTTTCAATAAATTACGTTTGAGTAGGCACCACGCAATAAAGGGACGAAATGTAACCGATATCTTTTCGCAACCGCATTTTGATTACTCTACGCCGTGTCACTTGTCGCCCACGCGAATTGTCCCGACCTGGCTCGGCGCGTAAATATACCTCGCAGAATTAGAACTACCCGCGCTTATTTATCGCCAACGCACCGGAGAAATCGCCGCACTGGCCCGTGTCACTTCCTGCTCGGACTCCGCCGTGAGCGCATGCTGCGTAAGGCACGCGTTACACTAACTCTAACAATATAAACTTGAACTATGATGTAATATCTATCAAATGACAATAACAATTATTATTGAAATGCGATTGTTGATTTCTATACTTCTTATCAGATAAATAACGTTCTCTAATATAATTTCAGTACTATTAACCTTTAGATCTATCTGATCTTGAGATTAGATCTAAGATATGACCTTTAGATAGATATTGTAACGCTTCCAGTTCAGTTTTCTATTTTTTCTTATTTCGTTTTTGAAGTTCAAATCTTTTAAAACTTATGTATTGTAATATTATTCCAGTAGACTATTTTAGTTGTACATTCATTAATTACAGTTTTTATTGTTGTAAATTAATCACATATACGTGAATATATTTTTGTATTTAGCACATAA
This sequence comes from Antheraea pernyi, assembly GCA_015888305.1. NCBI lineage: Eukaryota > Metazoa > Arthropoda > Insecta > Lepidoptera > Saturniidae > Antheraea > Antheraea pernyi. The sequence goes on along the minus strand of MU159115.1, from coordinate 226,067 downwards.
GTCAGTGAAATTATTGAAGTGAATCTTCTTTAGGCGCATGAGGGTAAATTTTTTACAGATGTAACGTCACGCAGGTATGCAACGGAAGTGACGTCAATTGCAGTAAACGCAGATTAAATACTTAAAAAACTTTTTATTCTTTTTTTTTCTTGTTTGTATAAATATAAACACGACTTATAAATTAGTTCGCCAAAGAAGTTTCACTTCTGACATGTGTACTTTGTACGCACGCACTTTTTTTAATATTTATATATAGTATTAAAATAGAACAAAGGTATAAATTAATGGGTCATTTAATAGTATCCTGTAGTAAAAATATGGTATTGCTAAGAAAAGGGTATATATTTTTGATTGTTTAGCGCTAATCTACGAATAATAAATTAAAAAATAACTACTATGCGTCCCAATTTTTACGAACTACTAAATAGAATATAATTTAACGTATTTCGAATTCAAGCATAAAATATTAACGAATAGTACCTAATAAGTAATAATCATTTATTATGCCTAAAACAATTATTATTAAGTTTTAAATTGTTATTTTAAATAATTTCGTCTTTTAACAATAATATATATTACCATCGAATGTCGGACAGTGTATTACGAACCTAATTCTAGAGTAATGGTCCTTTATTGATCTCCATAAAACTATATCAGATGGGCTATTTAGTTTACTGTTATCGTTAATCTCAGAGCGTTTTTGCTCTGAAACATCTGATGTTTATTGTTTATGCGTAACAGTCGATAACGATCGCTTTATATAATAAGAAGCAATGTTACGTAATAGGGATCGTTTTGGACTTCATTTTACTTCAGTAAATAACATTACGTATTATAATATTGTTACACTTGGCGATAATGAAATTCATACATGCGTACTTAAATACTGCTTTCTTGTGCATTAAGTATTAACGCTATAATGCTCGAGGTGGTAGTTGTGTTGGCTAGCGATCCTATCTACATAATTGTATATATTTAGGATATAAATAAATATTACATTAAATCTCTTTAATAATTAAATCTCGAATTATGTTGTAAATAAGTACGTCTGTACTAAATTAATTTTATGTTCTAAAATTATACAATCGATAATTTTTATAACTAACTGCACATCACTTTTGACAATAAAGAACAGCAATATGCTTCTTCAAACGTAATTATTAATTTATACGGGACTCCTTGAGCGGACAAACGTCAAAACGGCCATCATAGAGTGCCGCTATTATAACTATACAGAGAAATTCGTGTAATAAACACCTAGATTGATTGTAGTCCTCGTGTAGATTTTTTCTTTCTTAAGCTCCTTATAACTACTTCGATGTCCAGAAAAAAACTGTTAATGATAGTAATGTGTAATCGTAATGTGGTTCGCTTATATATCTAATAAAAACGGGAGTTCAAAATCTAGAATGCTATAAAATGTAATTTTAAAAGAAGAAGGGAGTTTGGAGGCGTTTCATTTTAGAGTGTGTATCTTTATTTACAATACTCGGAGCGTTAGGGTTTCAACATATGCGTGTTCCACGCATCAATGAGTCATCAGGCTTGTGTTTGATGTAAAAATGAGTGATGAGCTGCAAATGTCACGTTTCCTTAGAAACCTCGACACCCCTTCTCACATACTGTCGCAGTAAGCGACACCTACTCCCTCCACAAGTGTCAACATATCTTATGAATGACCTCTTGGTTAATGTATCTTCAAATTGTGTTTAAAAAAATTGGATTGGCAACCCTCTAGTAGTGAATTAATTTAAAATAAAACTTATTAAATGTACTTACTTCAGTCAACACGGAAGTAAAGCATTCTAGAATAAACTTGCGCATACCATGACCGATGACTTTTTACGTGTTGGCATTTACCCGACATTTGACATTACGCCCGCCATCATTCTAATTATTATTTTGTAGGTGTGGGTTGATACTACATACCATTCCGTTACTACGAGTATTTAAACTCGATCCGTTTACTATTTCGATTTGAACTCATTAACATAAAGAACCAAGTCGATAACAATTATATACGAATATGAAAAGCCAACAATGCGTTGAAAACAATTATGTTATCCTCTTTGTCCTTTAATTATAGATGTTTTGCAACAGCATAAACTATCTCATTTTTTAACATAATTTTATACTCGATCGTTTAATTTCTATTTCTTTTATTTCTTGAGGTATCTACGTATACATATATTTAATATCTAGATAATTAACTGACAATTATGCTCATAACACAAAAGTTAGTTATATACTATGAGGATTGGAATCAAAACTAAAACGCGACTCAATCGAAAATGTTACTATCGTTGCGCTACGAGGTCTATTGAGATAAATGCGTAATATGAAACATAATGTAATAATGTAATTGGGCCTCGTGGCAGGCCCAAAAAACGCTGGTTGGACGTGGTAAAGGCGGACTTAAGGGAAAATAACCTCACACAAAAGGATGCCAAAAATCGGGTAAAGTGCAAGAAGTTTAGTAATAAAGAGGAGCCTGGTACCAGGCCGGGAAAACGCTAAGAAGAAGAAGAAAATGAGCCATATTGTAAAATAGCATCGTTCAACATCAGACGAAATGTTGGTAAAAAGCAAGATTAAAAATAAAAAAAAAATTCATGTTTTAATTTATTTATGTGGAACATAACAAAAATGAATACTAAATTTATTAATTTAATATATTCTTCACATATAAATAAATAAAAAACAAAAGGTGTTATTATTATTAATACGAAAATTCAATCGAGAAAACGTAGTAAGGTCTTATCTGTACCGGCACTGTGATTGATACGGGCAGTTTTCAAACCAGTTTCACCGAGATTAATCCATTACTCTGTGAATGTCGCATGTATTTTTTCGCTCTAATTAAAACTCTTCCTTTGTTCCATATTGACATTTGCCGAACTGGAAGCTGTAGAGACTCGTTTTATAACCACGTAGGCAGACCTATCGATTGTGAACGATTAATTGTATTCTTACTCCCACATACATATGTGTTTACATAATAGTATCTTTACGCTAAAGAGACACCTTTCAGGGTGAATAGAGATTGTTAATGTATATAACAATAGGAATGTATATAATATAGAATTAGGTGGTAGAGCCACGCTGAAGCTATTACTGGTTTCAGCATAAATGGGTCGGCTCGCCTAGGGAACTATCACCCTCTCGCAGAAAACCAACGTGAAGTAACAGTGCTTGCATTGTTGCTTTTTTTTCAGTCAGTGAGAGCGCCAGATAACCCTCCTTCGCTCCTCCCCCCTTACCCATTCCCCCACCCCCAAACACAGGGTGGCAACGCACTTGCGACTCTTCCGGCGTTCAAGTGTCTATGGACGGTAGTGATCACTTAACATCAGGTGACCCACCTATTCGTTTGCCTCTTATGATATAAAAAATATATATATAAAAAAAGCCAACGTCACGCGGTGTTCCCATGCGGTCACCCATCGAAGCAATGACCGCGCTCGACGTTGCTTAACATCGTTGATCGGACGAGAGCCGATGTTTTCGACACTCTAATCGGCGCAGTATTTACCCCCACCACTTTTTATCACACAAAAAGGTTGTAGATCACAATTTCAAAGCCCTCCCATAAAAAGTTTCACTGTACAACTCCAGAGATGTATTTTGTTTGTATGAACGCGATAATCTTTTTTATATACTTTAAAGAGTTTGGTATTTACCAGATGTTGAGAGATGATGGGACCTAAGTAACATGGTAAATCTTATGGCTGGTATTTTTTTTTTCGAACTTACTACTCTATTGACTAAGCAAGGTCTTAACAGCTTTACCGGACTACTAAGGCGAGTGCTTCAGGCACTCAGCCAATTTTATTTGACAACTAGCTCAAGGGTGCACAGGGGGCACACCTCGGCTTGGGCTCTTGCCTAATCCATGCAATTCGCGACCTACCTGAGCTAATCTAAGCTACGCTAATTAAAGGAGGCTGGTGGCATTGAAGAACGTTTTTATTACACTGCTATAGACTTGTGGTTGCAATGCTGACGCATTGTTTTTGGTATTGTAAAGTACGATGCATTTATCCACGGCATGGTAGGCCATTAAATCGTTGTCTAGACTCCGTCACTAACCCACGTATAACTTTCCAAATTAATAAATCGTAATTTAGTGTATATTCTGGACTATAATTCTCCACCCTACACTTAAAACTGCACACTGTACGATCGTCGTACGTCATCACGTCGGGATCAACAATGTAGTTTTATTTTTTTATTTACTTTTGCTTTGTTATTGATGAGTGTGAGTGTAGGGTGGAGAAATAGTAGTGCAGAATGTACACTAAATTACAATTTATTAATTTGGAAAGGTATACGTGGGTTAGTGACAGAGTCTCCACAGAATACACTTCATAATATCAAAAATAATGCGTGACCATTTCTACCACAGGCTCTTGGTGGCAGATTTTCAACTTAAAGATGATAGCCAGGCGTGCTCAGATAAAAATCCTAACAGCGTACTGTGTGGTTCACGGCGAGTTTTCCACTCTTTCTAATAACTGCTTTATGTGACTATTTCATATAGCATTATGGTGGTCTCATGTTTCAGACTTAGCAAAACCAGTAATAGTGTTAGGTTCTACAATAAAGTCCCAAAGCATTTTACCGATTTGCCGGACTGTAAATTTAAGCGCCATGTCAAACGGGTTTTAGTTTCAAAAGGATATTATAGAGTGGATCAGTATGTGAATGATAGTGATGTCTGGAATTGACTCCTCTCTGTGCATCCACTAAAAGCTATTGTATGATGTATTGGAAATATATGTTAAAAAAATGTACCCGATCGAGTTTCTTGCCGGTGCTTCTCGACGACTGAGTTGTTTTCTGAACCTGTGGTAGTCTATGCCGTTCATAAATACCTTATTAGGGCCTAAACTGAATAAAGTATTTTTGATTTCGATTTTAAATTTTATGGATTTAAATTAATACTAAAAGCTTAAAGAGGAAATTTGGTGAAACATTCCATTTTCGATACTTTTCGATTATAGTTCCTTCGTGTTTTCAATGCACCTTGCAAATAATGGCGCAAATATTGTACATAAACTATGTACCTTTCCTTGACACTACCATACTTAAGATAAGATCGAGATACCACTGTAAACTGTACACAATAATGTTTTCACAATATCGGAAATAGTATACGGGAGATCAATTGTACGTAGGCGGCTGCCGATATGAAGACTTGTATCTGATATTGAATTATATGGTGTTAATGATATGCGAGCTTTAAATTATTTCATATCTCAAACGTTTAAATATTTTCCAGTGCCATATCGACTCCAAATCGACCGAGTAATATAGTATATAAGATAAATCCTGAATTATAGATCTACTAGCGAGCCCGGCGGACGTTGTCCTTCCTTGATAATAAAAAGAATCCTATAATTCAACCGCAACGCTACCTACCGGGTCCAATTGTGAATCTAAGCCCTTCTTGAATCCACCTGAATAGTCACAAAAAATTCCATCAAAATCTGTCCAGCCGTTTAAAAGTTCAGTCACATAGTGACAGAAGAATTATATATATAGACATAATGTAGCGTTCATTAGTTATTTATATTTAATATCTAAATGATTGGATTTTATTTAAAGGATTACTCAAATTAAGGAAAATAATATATATTATCCTATTGCTGTAAATGCGATTGTGTTTTAGCTTATTTGTGACGCTTTCACGCCGTAACTACTCAACCAACCATCATCAAATTTTCCATACAGCGTCAGGGATCCAGAGAAGAAAGTAGGATACCTTTCATTCCAAAACATATAGTTGAATATATTAAATTTATATTAAAGCTATCGAAGCCGCGAGGACAAGCTAGTATTTCATAACGTTTTTATATGTGGAGAATAACTCTAAATAGATTAGAACGTGTAGTACTTTTCAAATTTCTGTGTAAAATATTACTTATATACAGAATAGAAACGTATGAAATTTTTTAGTCCTATGTTTTTGACACTTGGTTCATATCTAAAAAAAAGTACGATATCTTAATTTAATAGTGATTAAGGTTTTGAGAAACTAAAATTTTTGTAAACACTACGCGTTTAACAATATGTGAAGTGGGACAAGCGATGTGGTGCGCATGCGCAAGAGCGATGAAGTAAATGGATAACAAAGAAAATTTTGTAAGCAAAGTGATATTTTATTTTTCATATGATTCCTTTGTACATAAAATATATTGTTAAGATTACAAACAACGCACACGAAGTCGCGAGTATTAGCTATAGTAAATAAAATGCAAACATAGTAACTTCAGTATTTACTTATTCATTACCCAACCAAACCATTTATATATAATTTCATATAATTTTTACCGTCCGCCCAACCAGAAATGGGCGGTTTCTCATAACAGTGTTATTATTGTTAGCGATATAACCGCGGGGTCAAGTATCTATAGTTCTCGGTCGGGATTAAAGATCGCATGTTACGTAAGTAATGTGCTGACCGAAGGCCTGCACCTTCTGCGAAATAGTGTGGGCGGAACTGTACACTAGAGGCAATCATAATCGACCGCGTACTCGATGTTACCACTTCTGATGTATAGAAGATGTTTATCTAATGTTATACCTAGTTTTTGTAAATAGCCTATTGGGTCTTAACAATTTTATGCAGCCATTATGTCTCCATATGAATTAGAGCATAGGTCCTCAAACTTTTTATCTTGTAGACCATTTAACATGTTTTTCGGTTATGTGTGGACCTCTACTTACCTAATATTGATTTTATTGCCAACTTCTAAGATATGTTTAGAAATGTTAGTTGTGTCATGTATATATATATAGATATTTATATGTGTGGAACTCTGCTTACTTAATATTGACTTTTTTTGGTAACTTCTCAAATATGTTTAGAAATGTTAGTTGTGTCATGTATATATATAGATATATATTCATATTATAAAACCCCAATATCTTTTTTGCAGAGATCAATCTCTTTGCTAGTAGTCATAGACACCCGGGGGCCGTTTTTCACCCCTTTAGGAATCACAGAATTAGAACAAAATCTTACTGTCAATAGTGATTTATGTGTATAGTGCTGTGAACAGGTTATCTTTTTCGGATTACCGTGCTATTATCACAATATTGCCCAATGCTAGAAATGTGTAAAGTGGTCGCGAAGCGATATTAAGTAAAGTTAGTAGTAAGGAAAAAAAGGAATTTCAAAAGATATTCTTAGGAAAATCTAGTTAAAGGTCATTCAATATTAATACAAATCAACAATAACAAAAAGATGGTCATGACGCACGTTAACATTTAACTAATTTCGCCGATACGTAAAAATGAAAGTAAATAAAAATGTTTTACGGATTTGTTATTTCGAACATAAAAAATACAGGTTAGAAATAACGAAGGGTAGAAGGTCGCGAAACAATCTATCATATTAAAGGGGCGTGTCCTGAGAAAGGTTGGAAAGCACTGGTCTACGTAATAATGTTACGTTTTAAAATAAGATCTCTCAGCATATTATCGATTTGTCAGACATTAAATTTATGCAAGTTCTACTGTCTAAAAGTTTTATTCTATGTAATGGTCTAAATTACGCAAACGATATTGATCTTTGGAAATATTTTGCCTTTCCTCATTCACTAAAGATTTCCTAAAAGAGTGACTTATATAATTCATATGGAAATAATATAGAGCCAATGAGAACCCTCTTGAGACCTCTTCTTAATATCTGGGATGTTTGTCTTATTCTTTGTAGTATTTTAACATTTGTGAATGATTTTACAGTGACTTATAATAAATGAAACATTTTAAATTTTCTAATAATATTTGACGAAACTTTAATGAAACTCTGCTGATTTCATAAAATATTGTATTGTCTACATTTAAATAAATTCAGAGGCTACAATAACTTTCTCTCGAGAACTATTTCTCATTGAGAAACTCGATATGTCATTACCGTTGAGTATTGTTACTTCACCACGTAATTTAGGAAAGGAACAGGACAATATCGTATGATAAACTGTGAGAATTCGGTTGTATAACTGTTCAGGGTCTGACGTAAAACGTTTACGTCGCTACGTCGCGTCGGTATCAATTTGTACGCGACATAATTGTGTTATTTCATACATTTGGAGCAAAACCGGCAGTGAAAGGAACCGATGGTATCGAATGCTTACGTTCTGGTGCGTTTCGTTTTTTTTTTCTTTAATACACTTATTTTTATAATCGGAAATTCATTTAACCTCTTGTACTCAATTGTTTCAACGGTATATCTTCACTCACACTTCTGATGATGACTTAGTTGGTAGCGAGTCCAGAGGTTTAGTGGTAGAACCATGCTGAAGTTACTACTGGTTTCAGTATGAATGGGTCGGCTCGCTCCGTATAGTATCACTCACAGAAAACTGAAGTGAAGTAATAGTGCTTGCATTGTTGCGTTTTGTTGGGTCAGTGAAAGCACCGGAGGCCCACTTCCTCTCTCCCTAGCTTCCCTTCTCACTCATCCTTGATAATGACTTCCCACTCAACAAGGATGGCAACGCACTTGCGACTCTCCTGGTGTTGCTAGTTTTTTTAATAATAGCACAGCAAACTGACTGCACTGTGCCTGATGGTAAACACAGTACAATCCAAAAACAATGGCGACCACCGAGTGACTCACTATCCATCGCCGATCACCGCCGTCCATAGACACTAGGACTGTAAGGTACACTGTACTGTACACTGGGGTGTAAGGGGTGTCGAATAACATCATAAGACTTGAGACACCCAAGCCAACCTCACCTGCACGTGGTGCACCCTGCTGGATAACGAACGAGGCAATGGCGAAAGCGGGGTGGTAGGGTTTTACAGCCTGACTGTCGCAACCACCATGTATATGGTGAAAAAGCCCGTCATAGTGATTCGCTTCAGCGGGTCGCATTTCGGGATCAGCCTGAGTATGTATATCCAGCTATTCGCAGGCCGGCATGACAGCGGCGATCAGCGTTGGATAGTGTGTCACTCGGTATTCGCCATTGTTTTTGGACTGCTCTGTGCTTACCATCAGGCTTAGTGCAGTCATTTTACCGTGCTACAATAAAAAAAAAGGAAATAAGTAAATTTCCTGAACAATTCAATGAAGCTCAGAAATAACTAATGAATTGAAGGAATCGTAGGAAATTTCGTACCTCATATATTTTTTCTGTCGCAATAAACATTTTACTGTACATCATTCAATTCATGTAATTTATTACAAACGTCTGCAGATAACACTGTACGCTATGGAGCAGCTGAAGCGTATGCTGTGTACAAATTAAAATGGTTCTCTGTAACACATAAGTTTCACTTCTGTCGTACGTCTTTATGACACATGCTGTTCTTTTTTTCGTTTGATCAATATTCATACCACAACGAAGGTGAACAAGATATCACTTCAAAAAATCTGTTTTTGCACTATTTTGAAATATTACTCGTAATTTACTGTCCCTATATGAAAGCCAACTCTTTTAAAAGCAATCGTAACAACTGAGTACCAATAAATACATTAAAACTTGATGGATTTCCTGTCCCGTAACATTTACCTTCTAACCTCGCGTCGTAATACAATTGAGCCGAAAATAAATTAATCTCTAATTGGCCCGATGCTATCTTAAGCCTCATAAGACCAACGAAATGTCATCCTGGCATAAAAATGTCATACCCAAGTGACATTTTGGAACTAATCCGAAAGCGATCGGATCCGACATCGGACCTTCGTTGCCCCGTCGATATCATGTGTGCGGGTTTAACCTTCGTAGCTATAGATCGATGATAACTTGCTCCATTGTTAATATTTTAAAGATCAATGCTCTTGTAGGTGTTTATTTATATGACTGATATATTAATTTATTGCTTTGTAACATAATATAAGACTGCTTTTGTTTGGCGCGCGTAACTAACATGAATGATAAGAGTATCTAAAATTATTTATCCTATACAATTACTGGTTTATAAGTAGCTTCTGATAGATAAATATGTATGATTTACGAACAACTTCGCGAATTAATCTATTATCAATAGAATCCTTACTGATATTATACTGTGACTGTGAGTTTGTTTGTTGGTTGCTTTTTCACTCCTAAATTCTCTTTGCTCACAACCTAAAACCTATATTACATTTATAGCTATATCCTTTGCTTCCATACAATCGAACTCACAAAGTTCAAAATAAGTCTCAAAAATAAATAACTAAATAAAAAACCTTTTATTTCATGCTTTATAATTATAGTATACAACCCAAGACGCAAACTTAACGTCCCACAGCCGGCACACAGAAATGAGTGCATAATTTTAGATTATGCAGTAATTTCTAATAGTCTCGCGTCGCTTACTTCATTGTAAAAACAACATTAAATCATTCAAGTAAGGTTGAATTTGCAAAATCTTAAATTTATCGCATAACTATAACCACGTATGTATATTGGGGAGTTTTTGCGGGACGGTTTTGAGCACTACTTTTATTCGAAATTGTGTGTCAATGGCTTTTATATGCCAATGAGTAGACATCATTATGTTCTTTAGTTGTTTTATATTTTAACTAGCGGCCAGACGTTGTCCCGCCCTGATTATAAAAAAAACCTCGAAAAAATATATACCAAAATGTTCCTCGTGCATCACTTTATCCACTGGTGAAAACCGTATAAAGATCCGTTCAGTAGTTTTTGAGTTTATCGCGAACTGACAGACAGACAGACGCGGCAGGGGACTTTGTTTTATACTATGTAATGATATATTAATATATATTATCAAAAATAAATGTAAATTTGAGTATTTTGAAATAATTGTGGAAAATAAAATTGAAAGTGAATTTTAAAATTGTCATAAATTAACGAGATTGAACCACGGTCATTAGTACTAGCATACAACGGCAACGACTCCGCCGATGATATTCTAAGCGCAGTTCCTATTTCAAAAATTAAAAACGAACACCACTATCGATGGATCATAAATTAAAGTTGAACGGCCTCACCCGTTGCTGTCACCGCTCGATCATTGCTCGAGCATTGTTGTCGCGAGCAAATATGTTATAGGTAACCTTTTGGTCTTGAGCTGGCGTGGGCGGACGCCCGCCCTGGGTGTGACCTGGACAATGATTAAATATATATACGTAGATACGTTAATGCATTTTTTCATCACACTCGTTTGACTAGTTCTAGCGGCAACAAAACGACTTTGTTCGGGTTACTTTAAAATTTTATTCTACACTAACTGTGCTCATGCTGTATTTATGCTGTGCTGTATTTATTATGCAAAAAATATACTCCCTTTTTATTGTTCATAATTAATATTGATTTTTTTTTTATATCATAGGAGGCAAACGAACTGGTGGGTTACCTGATGTTAAATGATCACCGCCGTCCATAGACACTTGCAACACCAGGGGAGTTGCAAGTGCGTTGCCTGCCCGTTTGGGGCGGGGGGTTTGGGGGACGGGGGCGAGAGGTGGATAACCGGTAAATATCTTATAGACATGAAACATATATCTCATCTCATATGGGCGGGGGGGTTTGGGGGACGGGGGGGTGTGACAGAGGCGGAGGGGTAGTAGGGCAACGGGAGGGGAGGTGGATAACCGGTAAATATCTTATAGACATGAGAGATATATATATCTCATCTCATCATATATAATATATGTAATAAGAATGCAAATGTAACGTGTCTGCACTTTTTCGATTTTCATTCATTTCATTCAACAAGACAAACAGACAAACACCATATTTGAACGTTAAAGTCGTTGAGAGTCTCATTTAAACTTGGTATTTGTCATAAAATATGTAATAAAAATTACTTATACGAAACGAAGTACACGTTTATAAGTATTGAGAGCGTACAATTTTCTCCCTTATTAGGAAGTGCAGAGGAGACATTTTTTAGCTAGTAGTCGAGTTAATATATACATATATGGTAGTTTTTGGACGTGAATTAAATATTATTTTGGTATACGACTACTAATCTCAGAATTGTAAAATGTTTCATAGCAGTTGACTTCACAAGGCTGATCAACTTTTGATCAGTCGGGCTAAACAGACAATGCAGATAATTTTGACGGGTCACTGACGGTGACTACTTTTAAATACACTCAGGACTTATGCAATCAAAAAAATGCGGACTTACTTACACCGGCCATAGGGTTAAACCGGTTAAGCAGCTTTGTTCTTAATATAAGAGAAAAAAGCGTAGGGGCTTGATGTTTTGGTTAAACTAATTTTGTAACTAATGCTCGTAGAGACAAAAAGCTAAATTTAACACTAATAAAACGATAAAAAAACGCAATAACAATCCAAACGGCGCTATTAAAATTATGAATCATAAATATTTAATTTTTCAAATATTTTTAACAATCACTATTAAAATCAACAGTTTAAAAAAAAGCTGTGAAGGCTTTATTAATGGATTAATCTTTACTTTAAAAAAATCTTGTGTACGTGTGTTTGTAATTTATCCTCAATTTTTTTTTACTCATAGGGTTTCCTGAATTGTTTGAACTATACTGTCGCCTTAGAGAGAAGTGTGCATTTGCCTAAAACACAAACCCAAACAAATCGAAAAGTTTAAGTTGTTTTAGTTCCAGCGAAGTAGATCTAAACAATGATATTATACTACTATACTGTACTATTGCAGATACGTTACCTTACACACACATACGTAAAGTAATATTGCACCGCAACACTGTCTTAAATAAAATGTGGAAGTACGATGGCATATTCTCAACATCGGTGGTGAAAAAAAAATAGTTATATGTTGCTTAGATACGGGCGGATTGACGAGGCAGCCGTCAAAAATAAGATTTAGAGGTAGAGGCACTGCTGAAACTATTACTGGTTTCAGTATGAATGAGTCGGCTCGCCCGGGGTAGTACTATCCTCTCGCAAAACACGGACGCGAAGTAACAGTGCTTGTTGTGCGTTACGTTCGGTCAGTGAGAGCGCTGGATAACCCACCTCCCCTCCTCCTTCCCACTACCCCTTCCCCAAACACAGGGTGGCAATGCACTTGCAACTCTTCAGGTGTTGCAAGTGTCTATGGACGGTGGTGATCACTTAATATCAGTTGACCAACCTATTCGTTTGCCTCCTATGATATAAAAAAGATAGCTAGTCAAGTTTTAACAAGGCGCTGTCTACATACTTATGACGTATCTACAGCTTTTTAGTTATAATATCATTGGATCTAAATTGTTTTTTTGATAACAGGAGCTAACAAAAACTGAATAATAATGTTATTAGTTGCAACTTTTTTCCTGATTCTGGATATATATATGGCTCAATATTGCAATGGATCTATTGGTAAGTGATGCTGTTCTTAAAATATAGATTTTTTGCAAATACTATAAGTACATTTTTAAACTAAAAACTTAATTAAACCCCTTTGCAATAACAACAAGTTTGCTAACAATCAAAAAGTGACATTAGAAAGAGATAAATATATACATATACAGGGTTTAACGTGCGAGAGAATGAGATAGAATACATTATACAATGTTTCTTATATTCGTGCTCTCCTCATTGTACCTAATACTCGCTTGGTGTGAGACTTGTATGTGTAAGTGTGCAACTGCGTATAACGAAGCCTTGGGAAAATGTGGGCATAGGCAGCGTGGTTTTTTTTTCGAACTAACTACGCTATTAACGCCAAGTAACGTCTTAACAGCTTCACTGGACTACATATAGGCAGCAGCGTGGTGTATTGTTCACGTGTATCGTTTATTTGAATATTTTAGAATTTTTTGAATATTTGACCTCTACCGCACGTGAACTGCATGCATTTTTTTTTCATATAAAATAGATATCATTAACCCAAATTTTTCAGCCTCTAAGCACTTGTCATTATTTATTCATTTTTATTAAGGTTAATATGCCCGATATTATAAATATTCAATTACTAGTATTAATTAACATGACGGTAGTAAAATAGGCCAATTACCCATTGTTTCGCTAATTACTTTATTCCGGAGCTCGAGTCTCTCTTATTTATGTCATAAAACTTAGACCGTTAACAATACTTAATTAGATAGTTACTATTAATAATTTAACTTAATCATTAGCTTACACAATTTATGCGTGATTATTAAAAAAAAACATGAATAAAATTGTAGGTTTATTTATTTTTTTTTTTTTTTGCAAATTTTGCCATCCTTACTAACATTATAAGTGCAGACGTGAGTTTCTTCATATGTTACGCTTTCAAACATAACCTACTCAATCGGTCATCATGACAATATTCGTTGTCAGTGGTACAAAAAAATAGAGTACCTATTATCTAGAAGAAAATACACGGGTGAAGCCGTGAACAAAACTAAGTATATTATAAAGGTCAGTAATCAGCAATACGATGTTGAGAAAATGGTTTCTATCTACCTTATATATTTCGATTTAACTGAAAAACAGCTTAAACAAATGTCGCAAAATTTTGTACACGAAAAATTTCAGTCAATCCTCTATTCGTATGATCCTTCCTGCAAAGGAATCAGCTGATACCGCTTAACAATCATAAAAGTTTCGAGTGTCCTGTCTACATTTACATATGTTGATCTTTGACCGATCGAATAGATACGCGTGGGTAGAATAATGAAGACATTTGTCGCGGGAGGCGCACGCGTGTCCCAATGTGTTATCCCTCTTGTATCACCTCTCTAAACTGTCCCTCTAATGCTTCATATATTTGATAATATTGTGATCGTTGCGAGCTTAATCATGTTTCTGACGCGGACGTGACTGCCCACGTGTTTTCGGGACATTAACTAAATTACAGCGCGCCTTTTATGGCCACAATGGAACTTTTAAAATGCTATAACAATAGTACGTAATAAAACTATATGGAGTTAATATATCTAACCGTGATAAATAACAATAAATATATGAAACCTATTCACATGTGAACATTTAATGCTAAACATATTTTCATGCACGTACTAGCTGTTGCCTTTATTTACGTGTAAATGGTCAACATACGTATTTTACCTCGGCTAAAAGTGAACTTATGAAGTACTTTTTTTATTTGATCGTATACCTTGCCTCTAGTAGGTGTAATAATATCAACTGCTTTGTAGGTGGTAGAGCCACGCTGAAGCTATTACTGGTTACAGTATGAATGGGTCGGATTGTCCGGGGTAGGGTACTACCCTATAGGGTGGTAACGCTCTCACAGAAAACCGACGTGAAGTAACAGTGCTTGCATTGTTGCGTTTCGTTCTGTCAGTGAGAGCGCCGGAAGACCACCTCCTCTCCCCCCTCCCCGCTCCCAAACACAGGCTAGCAATGCACTTGTGACTCCCCTGGTGTTGCAAGTGTCTATGGACGATGGTGATCAGTTAACATCAGGTGACCAAGCCATACCTTAATCGCTTCAAGATTATTGACGAAAACCCCCGCCCCTACGATAACACATCTGTGCAATATTTGAACACTTGCTTCAAGATTGCCCCAGGTTTAGCACGAAGAGACTAGGGCACATAATGCTTTGTGATAATCTTCGTATATGTACATTCGATCTTCTGGGCATGATGAAGAAGGAGTCTGTAATCAAATCATTCGATAATTTTGCTGAGCATGTGATTGCTAATCTTGACATTTAACGGGCTTTGAAATCACCATGACTCTTTGACTGTACCTATATTAGGATTAACAAATCTTGGTGACTTTAATATATTGCTTTTTTTCCTATTTTTTTTTTATACTAGCTCGGCAAAATGACTGCACTATGCCTGATGGTCTGCACAGTACAATCCAAAAACAATGGCGACCACCGAGTGACATACTATCCATCGCCGGTCACCGCTGTCATGCCGGTCTGCAAAAAGCTGGATATGCACAGGCTGATCCCGAAACGCGACCCGCAGAAGCGAATCACTATGACCGGCTTTTACGCCATATACATAGTGGTTGCGACCCAATCAGGCTGTAAAACCTTACCACCCCGCTTTCGCCATTGCCTGCATGCAACACGTCAAGGGAGTGAATATTGAATTGTATCAAATTACGATCAACCCCTCTCTCCCTTTACGAGTATATTGCCAATTCCAAAAGATCTCTGTACGAAACAAGTTTGGAAAAAAATATCAGGTGACCCACATGTTCATTTGCCTATATATATAATATTAAAAAAATTAGAGTGTTACTTGTCGTTAATTATAATTTACATACATTCATATATTGATTTAGCTGAAAAGAAATTTCAATTACATAGCAAAAGTTTTCGTTCCTCACAGCCCTAACAAACCTTTCCTGGTATTTAATTCTGAAAACTATGAATATACGATGCGCGCAGATTGTTTGTTCGAAGGCAAAAGCATAGCGAAACTACGTCTTCGATTTGAAAAAATATTTTTACATTATGTAGTATATTTATTAAAGAAGTTGTCTAACGCTACGACAACGAGGAGCGGACCAATTACTATACAAAATGGAAGTCAAAAAGTACGCTAGGTAAGTAAAGTAACATTGTGGGCGTACCATGAGAGTTCTGTACATTTTTCTTTTCTTTCTCTACTCTTATTTGTAAGTCTCTTTTCGTCATTCTTAACGCTCCTTACGTTGACAATCTACATTACACGTATTATAGTACTCTATAGAGCTTTTATCATTTAGAAAAAGAAATACACATAATATCTATCTTAATATATAGGAAAAATACCTTTTACTACTTATTTTAGTGTAATTTCGATCTATAGACGACAATTAAGTACTATGAGATAGCCATCTTCGAGCGCACCAGCGCCATTTCTAAGTTTAGGGGTCAAAGTGGTCGCCATGGCCGAAACCGGTCGGAACAATCATAATTATGAGATAGCTCACTCTTTTATATATATCTTCTGGTGTGGTAAAAAAAGCCATCTCAAAGTGATAATATAAATGATTTGCGAGTATATTTACGAGTTTACCAAATGATCAACGAAGCACGTAGTCATCTCGAATCATGTTTACACAACACATGTTTCGGCAAAGCCGCAGTATTCGATCATTGTTATGGCATCGCGCGTCGTTACCTCACCGATCTCGCTTGTTTGTGTATTATTTAGTAACATCTTGTTTTGGCATTCGGTGCGTTCGCGGTCGCAGAACCAATTATGTCAATAGCGCTTAGTCGAACACAAACATTGAATTTTTGTTTATAACTAAGATGTGTTTGTTTTTACCTTTGATAAGATGGAAAAAAGGGAACGTTAATCTAGATTCTAGGTAATATTCTTTGAGAAATACGAATTAACACATAATCGATAGATTAAAAAGACAAATACAAATATACAAAAAAAAGTGTGTGCGTGTGTGTGTACTTATGTTCTTTCTTCTTTCTATTCTACGTTTGTAGAAAAAACGACACTAACAATAGAAAAAGGTATTTAATACATTGAAAGTTTTAATACAAAGAAATACAAACAACAAATATAAAGAAACAAAATGTTGTATAGCTGACACGCCAAATGAAGTATAACTTCAACAGACAAATATGGTATTAATTAGTTAATAGCATATTACAAATTTCAATGCATATATTAGAAGATATAAGAGTTTTAAAATTACGCGAACCAAAAAAGAGACACGGGACTAGCGAAGTTTTATTTCGAAGAACTGTAAATATGAAAATCATAGAAAATGAAAAGGATTGTACATGTGTATAGATTACCTGGATACTTTCGATCTAACATTTACTTCAGCAATCAAATATTAACGAACTAAGCTTCATATGTGGGAAGACGTAGCGGATCGCTAGTCAAGGATATAACATTCTTTTTTACTGCATAATTTCATTGCAATTTTTTTTATCATATACAATGGTATCTCAAACAGAATAAATCCATATTCAGTTGTAGCATTCACTAAGTAACTCTTAAGAAATGTCAAGCACCCATTCTATGGCCATTGTATTGAGCCAGTTTTATTGAATTGTTTCATTAAATACAATGTGGAACAGTAATAATATAGCTCTCATTGTAAACTCCGAATCCAAATAGAAAGCTTTAGTAAATTACAATGGTGCACTGAGCAAACTAAATTAGGATAAACCAAAACTTAGTTTGTACTTAAAATGTTATATTCAATTATTTATTACTTGACATCGTTAGATGTTCACCTCAAACATGATTACATTGTTATAGATTGTTTCTATAATCAACTGTCTGCTTTTATGCTTCTTACTAGCTGATTCCCACCTTCTTCGTTAGGTATTTAAAAAATTAAAACGGTCAATCGAATCCACATTTTTTTTTTAGTAGCACGGCAAAATGACTGCACTATGCCTCATGGTAAGCGCAGTACAATCCAAAAACAATGGCGACCACCGAGTGACATACTATCCATCGCCGGTCGCCACTATCATGCCGGCTTGCAAAAAGCTGGATATGCACAGGCTGATCCCGAAACGCGACCCGCAGAAGCGAATCACTATTACGGGCTTTTTCGCCATATACATGGGTGTAGAACCCTACCACCCCGCTTTCGCCATTGCCTCGTTCGTTATTCAGCAGGGTGCACCACGTGCAGCTGAGGGTGGCTTGGGTGTCTCAAGTCTTATGATGTTATTCGACACCCCTTACACCCCAATAGCCTAGGACTTCTTTCGCAGGACTTTCGCATCGAATGAGCATAGTTTGATGTCAATACGTTTAATAATTTTAATGTGATTGAACTTCAAAGGCACTGTATTTCCATTATATATTTATTACTAGCGGTGCCAGCGACTCCGTACGCGTTGAACCTAATGTAAAAACAATGACTAATAAGATCATCCGAATGTATAAAGTCAATTTACTTATCTTCTTTTCTCTCGTACTGAGGTTGTGTCATCATTAACCGATTGTGTGTGTCAGTAACCGAGTGAACCGATTTTAATTAAATGAATCAGACTAAATATTACATAATAAACTAAATAAAATTCTTGACATATATCCACTAAATAATCATAAATGTAAGGAAGTAGTTGTAGCCTGGTTGAAGACGCAGAAATATGAAGACATAGAAAATTTATTTGCAATCATACGATAATTGTCTGGTAGAATTATAAACAATTAGGCATATTTATATACATTCATACACATACACACTTATTATATAAAAACTAGTTAGACACATCCAAATTTAATATGTACTCGTATATTATGTATGTTGATAAATATTTTATTTATCACAGTATACTCTATATATCCATATATTACGATGTAACTAAATTAAAATGTTTGTAAGCTATATCTATGACACGCTATAATACGTCACTGTACAGAGATTAGCGTCTGAGATACAGGCTCGGCCTAGTTCAGGCGCTAAGATACATAAATATGTAACAATACTGTATATCATAATATAAACCTTTTGTATTTGTATTAATTAGTAACGGCTCTCGATTATGACTTCGACATTTTCAAATACATATTTGAAGAGTTTTTTCTAAAGCTTTCAAAGGCGGAAATTAAAGGTGGAATCTTTGTAGGCTCTAGAATTTAAAAAAAAGCTGAGTATGATATTTTCCCGCGATTACTTAGCAATGAGGAAAAAAGCCTGGTGTGTAGGCATTAATTAATTTATGATTTCTTTAAGAACCATAGAACTTAAAATTATGTGGAGCTACTTATTGTCCGTGTCATAGCTTTTGGCCGCTCTAAATATAGCTTTAAGTTATGTCTTGCGCATAGTACAGTCAAGACGTTAAAACAAAACAAATTCAAAATATTATTATAGGAATATATTAATACGTAAAGCCAAAACTTTATATCCCCTTTTAAGCGAATTGCGTGAACGGATGGCTCGTCGCGGCCATAGGCCCGGATCTCTCTCTCTCGACTGTCGTCTTTAAGATGGTTGAGAGCGAGACTGGGTGGAACTCCGTCGCTTCATACTGCGAGGCAGTTATGCTCTCTAAGGAGGCGGCGGAGAGGGAGAGGGAGCAGACCACCAGGCTCATCTCCCGCGGGCGACGAACACGGCGGCGACGGGTCGGAGACGATCTAATGCCGCCGTAAAGGGCCTGTGAGCGACGTGACGTGGGCATGTCCGTCGCCCTGCACTATAGCAGGCCCACGTGGTGGAGGCGCATTGTGCCGTGCGACTCCTACAGTTCGTAGGAGGTTCGGGGGGGTTTAACACCCGCCCCTCCCTGAGGGGTCTACTATCTTGACCCACTCAGGCCGCAGAAGGGGCCCCTTATGAGGAGCCAGCACCTGCCGGGTGAGCAGACGCAGTGCCGTAGGCAGTTCCTGCTCCCCGGCCAAATAGGTGTAAGGAGGCACCATGGGGTTTTAGTCCGTGCAAGTCGGACATATCCCACCCTCAGCTGCCCGGCTAGGGTGGAAATCCGAAGGGATTTCCCCATGTTAAAAAAAAAGGTAGACTCGTGAAAAAGCCTCGGGCGAGCGCGGTGCATTTATTAGGAAACCAAATATTTAATACGTATTTAACTTTTTTGTAATAACACGGGTCAGGTTTACATTTTTATTATATGTATAGATTAATAGTTCTTTACTGTATTTTTAGAATAGTATATAGTTTTTTATGTATAAAATTAGTAATAAAAATGTCGTTCTTGGTCGTGTATTCCTAATGAATTCAAATCAATACTAACAAGCGAAGCCAAGAACAACAACCAGTCAATAAACAAAATGCTTGTCCGGTATAAGCTACGAAACGGCTGAACTAATTTTGACGAGACTATTACTAATATAGTACTACTTATATACTAATATAAGTACCTTTCCCCCCTTTTTATATACTATTGGGGGCAAACGAACGTGCGGGTCACCTTATGGTAAGTGATCACCGCCACCCATGGGCACCTGCTACATAAGAGAAGTCACAGATGTATTGCCGGCCCTTGAGAAAGTAGTAAGTAAGCTCGTAGTAAAAGTAGGCTCGTTTCTTGAAAGTCTGCATTTGGTATATTTCAACCAATTTACAAAAATCTTAACAAATTATATAAATTCCTCGCGAATCACTCTATCTATTACTGAAAACTGCACGAAAATCCGCTCCGTGGTTTTTGAGTTTGTCGCGGACAGAAAAACAGACGCGGCGGATGACTTTTATTTATAATATGTGATATATGATAAAACACGTAATAAACGTCTCAAGAGGAAAACAAAACTCTGATTTTGGGAAACATTCTTCATTCGTACTCCGCTCCTATTGGTCTTAGCATGATGATATAGCCTATAACCTTCGTCGATAAATGAGCTATATAACACTGAAAGATTTTTTCAAATCGGGCCAATAGTTCCTGAGATTACCCCCTACAACGTTACAAACTCACAACATCACAAACTCACAAATTCACAAACTTTACCTCTTTATAATATTATTATTATTAGTATAGATGAAGTCGCAGGCATCAGTTAGTCGATAAATAATAGTCGATAAATGATAGAAACAAAATAATCGTTGTCGATGTTAGTTTATTTGTTTATCGACACAATGTTCCCACGGTTCGTACGGGACGATTTAAATTAATACCCCACATCATCGACTGACTCATGTTATTAATATTAATTAGCTATATTAAAATTTGTCAACCGTAATAGGTACGCATTCTCGGAAACAAGTTTTCGTCGTAATCTTGCGGTTATCTTTTACACGAACGTCTTTATAATACCAATTCATCTTTTATATTCACTAATGATTGTGTTGTTTCTATTAAAAATGAACTTTCGCTTTTTAGAAGTTGAACTTTTTAAAGTCGTCAATCAAAGTCTCGTTTTGTTATTTAAAGATGTATGAAATCATGTTATTTGCTTTCCAAATAAATAAATTGAAATGTCTGCTTATAATGTCAAAATAACAGTTCTTTACTAAATTTATAAGAGAGTATATACGGTATTTATAACAAAAAGAAATCTTAAACTTTTTTCACCGTCCGTCTTGTCTGTTTGTTCCGGTTAATCTCTAAAATAGTTGAACCAATTTTGACAGTACTTTCACTCACAGATAGCTGAAGTTATTAAGGATGGAGTCGCAAGTGCGTTGCCAGCCTGTGTCTGGGGGGAAGGGGAGAGGAGAGGGGAGGGGAAAAGAGGTGGGCCTCCGGCGCTCTCACTGACCGAACGAAACGCAACAATGCAAGCACTGTTACTTCACGTCGGTTTTCTATGACAAGGTGGTACTACTGGAACTGGAAAATGTTGGTTTGAAAATCAGTAGACTAAAAACTGAACATTTGTTTTGCGACTTTGGTGCTTCATCCAGTTTTTCTCCTATAGCTTTAAATGGTATATCCTTACCAACCTGCTCTGATTTCCGGTATCTCGGTACTCTGATCCAAAACGATGGTTGCATAGACAAGGACATGGAAGCGAAAGGTGCCTGGTGTAACTTGTGACCCACGAATGCCCTTGAAACTCAAGAGGAAGGTGTATAAAACTCTTATAAGACCAGTCATGTTGTACGTATCTGAGTGCTGGACGACTAGAGAGACGGATGAGAGAAACCTACATGTGACAGAGATGCGAATGTTAAGGGGGATGTGTGGTGTAACTAGAATAGATAAGATTAGGAATGAATATATCAGAGGAAGTTTGAAAATAGCACCAGTAACAGAGAAGTTAAGGAGTAACAGGTTAGCATGGTATGGGCATGTCATGAGGAGAGATGAAGACCATGTAACTAGAAAAGCTTTGAGTATGACGGTCGATGGATATAAGAGTAGAGGAAGACCGAAAAAAGGGTACACCGTGGGGTTTTAGTCCGTGCGACTCGGACATAACCCACCCTCTCCCCCGGGAGGGTGGCGTATCCATAAGGGATTTCCCCACGTTAAAAAAAAAGGCTGTTGCCTGATACATGCAATTCGCGACCTATCTGAGCTAAGTTGATGTCCGAAACGCAGCGATGTGTCTACTTAAGAATACAATTGTATATCAAATGTTATCATCAGAAGTTTTTTGAAAGATGAATAACCTCATATTAAAAGAAATTAGCGTGGTATTTTTGCAGATAAGGTTATGTGTCTAGGAAGCAAAATTTAAAAAAAATGACTGAAAGCCTATCCAATACTTTTTACGTGATGCATGTAAAACGACAGACTTCTATTATTTCATTTATATAAATAAATGTACAAAAAACATCTAGTTATCAATTTTAGGCAAGGATACACACATATATTTCAAAAAAAAACTTTATTAACATTGGTTTAGAAGTCTTCGAGTTAAAAGCACACAAACGTACAGACAAAGAGAGTGGCGTTTTATATTGTATAAGAATACCGTCCTACCTCAACACCGATACTGACAAATCTGTAACGTAATAAATAAAAATGTAACTACACCCTAATTACTTGTATACATTACGGTGTCATTACGGAAACGGTTTCCCGCTTCTATAAATACAGTCGCAATAGGCCGTTAATATTCAAACAGTCGCCGGCCGAGATAAAGTAAAAACTAGTTTACCTTTAAAAGCAAAGTTCACTACATTACGTACGCTTCCTAAATATTTTATAAACAATTTACAACCTTGCTTTAGTATGAGCTGAAGTGATTGTTACATTTCTATTTTTTCAACTTTTTTGTAATTTTTTCTTTATTAAATGTGTAATTGTAACGTACGTGCTACAAAAGTTTTCTACCTCGCATATGTAATCATTGCAGATATTTGTATGTACATATAAGAGATTTTAAAGATAAAAAGCCTCTATTATATTTATAATAATTTTACTGCCGGTATGTTTATAATAATATATCTTAGTATAAAAGACAGAATATAGCTATTCGTTTCAGATAAATCTAAGAATTATTTTTGAATAACAAATAATTAAAATGTATGTTAAAACACCAGAATTAAAGGAAGAGTAATAAATACTATTTGCATCTATCAATATTGTAACAAACTTTTTAGTGTATCTACGACCTACGCACACACGCATGCGGGGTCGATAGCCGGTTGACATTTGACACGAATGTCAAGGTGCGACAGGCTGTGCGTCATTTCCGAGAACGCTTCTGTATGGGAAACGATGCGAAATTCGTTAAGATTAAACAGGCAGCAAAACCGGTCTGACATATTTGGATTTAAATGTCAAAGCATCTTTACATGATGACCTGCCCAGTCCAATTTAAACGGCAGATGAATCGTGAGGATCTTATTCTTTTTACGGCCTGATTGAGTTGACTGAATCATTTATCTGTTAAAATAATTTATATTATGAAAGAAAAAATATGTTCAACTATTTAAATCCAATATAATTTATATGTTATTTTCCATATAAGTGCCATTTGTGTTCTGGGCTTTAATAATTATGTGAACATTGTTATATATTTTTTCGTTGATTGGTATTTTTACTAGTTTCTTTATAATACACTATTTGATGCTTGACCTCAATCATGCATGATGAAAAGTAAAAACAAGTTTGGTAATGAAATGCGTTCGCTCAGTAAAAACTGATTCATACTTGTTTTGATGATCGCTATATTTTATGACTCAGGAAAAACAGACACAAGTAGCTTCTTCCATTCATTTGCAATTCGCATAGTATATTGAAAAGCGCTTCGTGCGAAGATACGAGTATGGAACATCGAATACGTATAAATAGAATGAAGACGGTAGAATAATTTCGTGCAGTTCTTGCACCAAAGTGCAGATGAAAGGACATCGCAAGCCAAACGCCCTTGCTCAATGTTTCGTGTTTTTCAATTTCTAATGATACATCACCAATAAGCTGCTTTACTTAGATAAGATTGTATAGCTCCTGTAACAACTTTCAACTGTTTTTTTTTATTTATATTAGCACGGTGACGTGACAATGCTGGGTCAGATGTTAACCACAGTATAATGCAAAAAAACGCGACTACTTGGAGATTGATAATCTATTGCCAGACGTCTGCGTCGCTAACAAGCCGGCTTGCAAGTCTTTAATAGCTCTGAACATACAATGAAATGATCTCGAAGACAGACAAATCAAAAAGAGTAAAATTGATAACTTTACCACATTTTGACAGTGGTGGATAATATATAATATAGTAATCTAGTAGGCGGACGTTATCCCGCCATAATAATAAAAAAACCTTGACAAATTATATACCTTAACCTTCCTCAGGAATCACTCATTCGGTCAGTAGTTTATGAGTTTATCGCGAACAGATAGACAAACAGATGTGGCAGGGGACTCTGTTTTATAATAAATTATGCTAAGCATGATAAAGTTCAAGACATAAAATAAGATACAATTAAGTTGCGACAAAAAAAAAACAATAATTTACAGATTCGACCCGTGACAGAATTGGTATTATTTAACAATATAAATACCTCTACATGTATCGTGTTGACTCACGCAGAAGAGCAAAATGTGAAAACATATCAATTTCCATATTATAAAACCTACACACATTGTACGTACATGGTGCGCAGGCGCATGTCAAGGCGCACGTGGGTTGCGGGCGTGACATTTGCCCCGAGAGGGCGCCGCGTCTCGATGACGTTACTTCTTATTTTGAACAGTAACATAACAATAATATAACGTCACGTTTTTTAACATACAAAAAAATCTTGTCTTTTATTTATCTTTCTCTGAATAATCTATCAATATTACCTCTATAATGGGTTAAAGTTGATACATCATTTGTGGGAAGTCATTTTCGCATTACTGTTCCGATTGTATAGATTCTTTCATTGATAAATATAGTAATTATCGAGTACGAAGTCACGGGCTGTTGCTAATATGTACGCAGATATTCATTTATTATTTAGTTTTAAGGATTTTTTGTTCTAAATTTTTGCGCAAGAGCGTTTAGTTTTGAATATTTGTTTAAAAAATATAACGAATATGAGATAAATTTATTATAATATACCATTGATATACAAAAACCCAAGATGCACATTTAACGTCTCACAGCCGGCATAGAAAAATGAGTGCATAATTTTGGATTATGCACTTATTTAAAATAGTCTCGCGTCGCTTGCGTCCTTGTAAAAACAACTTTAAATCATTCAGGTAAGGTTGAATTTGCAAAAACGTATGTTTAACGCATAACTATAATCACGTATATATATTGGGGAATTTATTTTTGCGGCCGAATTTGAGCGCTACGTTTATTCGAGACTGTGTATCTTGGTTTTTTATATGTCAATATAATATACGTATTAAAAAGATTATGTAAATCGGCTCAGTAGTTTTCAAGTTCTAAATATACTAATGGACAGACAGACAGAGGGATGTTGCATGTACTAAGTATAAAAACACTTACAAACCGTACCTACATTCGAGATTAATAATAAATGTCACAGACAAAATAACCTATAACATTGTATGTGATAACATTAGCGCTGCGTCTTATCAAGGTACGTTTAGATGTCCTCAGAAATGTATCTAAGATACGGAACTGTGAAATATTATGGAATTATTAAAAAGATGCGTGCATTCTTGTTATATAGTACTAGCTTCTGCCCGCGACTTCGTTCACGTGGAATTGTTACTTTGGGCTAACGCTGGCAAGCAACGGAAGCTCTCAAGAGGAAAAAATACCCCGATTTTGAAACATTCTTCATTAGTGCGCCGCTCCTATCAAGGTGCGACAGGCTGTGCGTCATTTCCGAGAACGCTTCTGTATGGGAAACGATGCGAAATTCGTTAAGATTAAACAGGCAGCAAAACCGGTCTGACATATTTGGATTTAAATGTCAAAGCATCTTTACATGATGACCTGCCCAGTCCAATTTAAACGGCAGATGAATCGTGAGGATCTTATTCTTTTATGGCCTGATTGAGTTGACTGAATCATTTATCTGTTAAAATAATTTATATTATGAAAGAAAAAATACGTTCAACTATTTAATTCCAATATGATTTATATGTTATTTTCCATATAAGTGTCATTTGTGTTCTGGGCTTTAATAATTATGTGAACATTGTTATATATTTTTTCGTTAATTGGAATTTTTACTAGTTTCTTTATAATACACTATTTGATGCTTGACCTCAGTCATGCCTGATGAAAAGTAAAAACAAGTTCGATAATGGAATGCGTTCGCTCAGTAAAAACTGATTCATACTTGTTTCGATGATCGCTATATTTTATGACTCAGGAAAAACAGACACAAGTAGCTTCTTCCATTCATTTGCAATTCGCATAGTATATTGAAAAGCGCTTCGTGCGAAGATACGAGTATGGAACATCGAATACGTATAAATAGAATGAAGACGGTAGAATAATTTCGTGCAGTTCTTGCACCAAAGTGCAGATGAAAGGACATCGCAAGCCAAACGCCCTTGCTCAATGTTTCGTGTTTTTCAATTTCTAATGATACATCACCAATAAGCTGCTTTACTTAGATAAGATTGTATAGCTCCTGTAACAACTTTCAACTGTTTTTTTTTATTTATATTAGCACGGTGACGTGACAATGCTGGGTCAGATGTTAACCACAGTATAATGCAAAAAAACGCGACTACTTGGAGATTGATAATCTATTGCCAGACGTCTGCGTCGCTAACAAGCCGGCTTGCAAGTCTTTAATAGCTCTGAACATACAATGAAATGATCTCGAAGACAGACAAATCAAAAAGAGTAAAATTGATAACTTTACCACATTTTGACAGTGGTGGATAATATATAATATAGTAATCTAGTAGGCGGACGTTATCCCGCCATAATAATAAAAAAACCTTGACAAATTATATACCTTAACCTTCCTCAGGAATCACTCATTCGGTCAGTAGTTTATGAGTTTATCGCGAACAGATAGACAAACAGACGTGGCAGGGGACTCTGTTTTATAATAAATTATGCTAAGCATGATAAAGTTCAAGACATAAAATAAGATACAATTAAGTTGCGACAAAAAAAAAACAATAATTTACAGATTCGACCCGTGACAGAATTGGTATTATTTAACAATATAAATACCTCTACATGTATCGTGTTGACTCACGCAGAAGAGCAAAATGTGAAAACATATCAATTTCCATATTATAAAACCTACACACATTGTACGTACATGGTGCGCAGGCGCATGTCAAGGCGCACGTGGGTTGCGGGCGTGACATTTGCCCCGAGAGGGCGCCGCGTCTCGATGACGTTACTTCTTATTTTGAATAGTAACATAACAATAACATAACGTCACGTTTTTTAACATACAAAAAAAATCTTGTCTTTTATTTATCTTTCTCTGAATAATCTATCAATATTACCTCTATAATGGGTTAAAGTTGATACATCATTTGTGGGAAGTCATTTTCGCACTACTGTTCCGATTGTATAGATTCTTTCATTGATAAATATAGTAATTATCGAGTACGAAGTCACTGGCTGTTGCTAATATGTACGCAGATATTCATTTATCATTTTAATTTTGTGAGGTTTTTTTCCAAATTATTGCAGAAGATTATTTAATTATGAAACTTTATTTAAAAAATATAACAAATATGAAATAAAATTACTATAATACACGTATCAAAACGATCATGTAAATCGGCTCAGTAGTTTTCAAGTTCTAAATATACTAATGGACAGATAGACAGAGGGATGTTGCATGTACTAAGTATAAAGACACTTACAAACCGTACCTACATTCGCGAATAATAGTAAATGTCACAGACAAAATAACCTATAACCTTGTATGTGATAACATTAGCGCTGCGTCTTATCAAGGTACGTTTAGATGTCCTCAGAAATGTATCTAAGATACGGAACTGTGAAATATTATGGAATTAGTAGATGCGTGCATTCTGGTTATATACTAGCATCTGTACTAGTACTGTACTAGCATGGTACTAACATCTGCCCGCGACTTTGTCTGCGTGGAATAGTTACTTTGGGCTAACGCTGGCAAGCAACGGAAGCTCTCAAAAGGAAAAAATACACTGATTTTGAAACATTATTAATTGGTGCGCCGCTCCTATTGGTCGTAGCGTGATGATATATAGTTTATAGCCTTCCTCGATAGATTACTTATGTAACACTGAAAGAATTTTTCAAATAGGACAAGCAGTACCTGGAATTATATGCATTAAATGAAATTATACACATGACAAAACATAAAAAAGTTGAAAGCAAAAATTTTATTTGCTTACAAAATTTATTTGTAAACTGTGTTATCTCTTTACTTTCCCACTCCTACGAATACATACCACAACCGCTTGCTTAATTTTACACATCGCTGTACGCTTAGTGGTTATAAAAATCGTAGTATCTTAAAACTTTAATAACATTAGAAGGTGGCAGAGCCGCGCTGAAGCTATTATTGGTTTCAGCATGAATCGGTCGGCTCGCCCGGGGTAGTACCACCCTCTCATAGAAAACCGACCTGATGTAACATTGCTTGTATTATTGCCTTTCGTTCGGTCTGTGAGAGCGCCGGAGGATCACCTCCCCTCCCCCTCCCTTCTCCTCTTCTTATTACTTTTTAAACTATAGCGTGTGTGCATACAGAGTCATCTATGGAAATTATACTACTATATTTTGTAAGCAAAGACAGTGCGCGGGAAATTTGAATAAAGAGTATGAACTGTAATCACATGTATAATGTATATGCTAACAATTATTTTTATACGTATGTAATACATATATTAATTCGATTGTTTATGAATTAACTTGATTTTTTTATGGAAGGGAGGAGGGGCAAGTAGGTGGGGAAAGGTCTCATTGACCGAGCGAAACGCAACAATGCTACCGCTGTTACTTCACGTCGGTTTTCTATGAGAGGGTGGTACTACCCGAGCCGACCCATTCATGCTGAAACCAGTAATAATAATAAAAGATAAATAACGACATTTTCGAGAAGTATGAAGCATTACAAGGAACAGCCTGATAAGACATTGGGTCACTTGTGGTGTTGAATCAGTCTAAGCGACATTTACAAGCTTGTGTGACCGAGTCTAACACAAGATTACGCGTGGGCGCAGGTCAGCCGTTTATTGTGTAGATACGATATTGAAACATAAAATGTATATTTATTATTATATATTGGTACTTACCAGCGGAGTAATTATTTTAATTTAACTTTCCTACGTATGTCAAAGTATATTACCACATTAATATCACCTCCTTTACTGCAATTCATAAATATGTCAAACCAAAGTCTTGGAACACTTTCACTTAATAAAACATACAACCGTTAATTATAATGTTTTATATAGATAGGCGGAGACAAAACCGTTCAGATTTTACTTTATTGTTTCTTAACTAATTTTCCTTTTTTTTAAAATGGGTTTTTCTTGAGCGATTTTGTAGTTAAAATTTATTTGGTAGTGGATAAACTTACGGGTTCGTGTCACCAATGACCTCGACGTGCTTCTGACGTATTATGTTGTGACAGACATTGTATATACTCGATTGTATCATAGACGTGTTTGAATTTTTGGATGGGTAAAATCTTGTGATTTCGCGTCATCGACCGTCACTGATAACGGCGACATGCTCGTAACGTATTGCGTTTGCTTCAGACTAGGGACGTGTAATATAGGGACCTGTGTACATGTAATATTGATAATTTGTATTGACCTTGTGCAGCCCATCATTTCATTAATGAAGAAACCGTAAAAGAATGGGTGTAATTATTGCTGTGATCTTCAACAAACGTACAAAGTAGACGTATCAATGATTGAAATTATTAAATTGAAATAATTTAGGTCACATAATTGGTTTCAAAATTCAAAAGTACACAGTTGTTCAATTGTTTTCGGTTTTCACTTCCGCCGGTAGTCTTTTTTTTATTAGCTGTTAGTGATCTTTAGAGTCAAATTTTTAACGTCAAAAAGTGATCAACAAAAAATATTGGATTTTTTTTTCAAACGTTAGTTGAAATGTTACATGACAAGTTTAATCTATATATTAATACGTGAAGCCTAAACTTTGTATCCCTTTTTAACGGAATTGCGCGAACGGATGAACGTGAAATTTGGCATAGTTAAAGTTTATATGGAGGAGAAGTGCAGAAACCTATTTTTTTATATAAAATGCATTAGAAGTACATTAAATTAATTAAAATATGCATTACTCACACTAATGCTTCAATTTTACACAACATATACACACATGTAAATAAAAAAGACAATTTGACATCCGTCAATAAAGAACTTCAAAAAGGGTTGCGAAAGAGGTTACAATGCTCGACTGTATGTATTATTTTACTCTTACGTTCCAATTACCCTTTTTCATTCTACATTCAACAATGATATTAACCCTAATAAAACTCCAACTTAAAAAAATCAATGAACTATGGTCGAAGGTCGACCTCTGGGCGCCCACTAGTTCTTTATTAATAAGTCTATATTTGTCAAGACTTTAGATCCTAGTTAATATACGTTTACAATTTACAATAGTTGTACTATACTTTATTTTTCGAACTGATTACGTTATTGGCCTGACTGGCCTTCACAGTTTCACCGGACTAAGTTCAATACTTAATACACAGAAGAATATGTAAACAAACCCCTTATTGTGACCGAATTACAATCAATTGATAACCACTAGTGCTAATTTAATATTATTTTTTATATCATAAGAGGCAAACGAACTAGTGGGTCACCTGATGTTAAGTGATCACCACCGTCCATAGACACTCGCAACATCAAAGCAGTCGCAAGTGCGTTGCCAGCCTGTGTTTGGGGGACGGGGAGAGAGGAGGGGGACAGGGGACGGGGAAGGGGGAAGGGATCACTGACCGAACGAAACGCAACAATGCAAGCACTGTTACTTCACGTCGGTTTTCTATGAGAGGGTGGTACTACCCCGGGCGAGCCGACCCATTCATGCTGAAACCTGTAATAGCTTCAGCGTGGCTCTACCACCTTAAAAAAAAATAGCGTAGTATGAGTTATAAGCCAATTATTTGTGCGATACTGAGCGTACCTTGTTAGTTATGTTTCAAAAGTGGCATCCCGGGACTATCCCAAACAAAAAAGTAGACATAAGAAATTGGTCCAATTTAATTCCGGAATTACATTTGTTATTTTACGCTTAAATTAAGAGAAAACAATTCGGTATAAGAAATCAAAAGTTCGTATCATACCTTAAAAAACAACTATCTATGATATTTATTAAGACAAGTTTAGTGTATTCCATGTGAACTTTAAAGTGTAAATAATTCAAATTATGTATAAAAATTAATAATGTCAGTGTCGAGTCAGTTTACCTGACATTTACACGAGCCGGTACTTGTTTACGTTTATGTGTTTATATAAACGAGTTAATACTATTTAGATTAATTAATCACTTCATAAAAATCCACACTAATGTTATGTCACACATTATATAAATTAATTAAATATTATATCAAGCATAATAATATTACTTTTAATTCCACTCCATTCCGGATGTAATGTTGCACTTTTTGTTTGTTCGGTACCCAATCAAAATGGGCATTAAGATGCCTTAATTATCAAATGCATGTGTGTTTGCTGCTTAGAAAAAGTAAAAAGTATGTCAGCCCTTTTTTTTTAATGAAACTTCCTACGGGTGGGCTTTGAAATTGTGATCCGCAACCTTTTTGTACGATTTAAAGTGGTGGGGTAGACACTGTGTCGAGTAGTGTTTAAAACATGTTCTCGTCTGTTCACTAAAGCTAAGCAACGTCGGGCTCGGTGGATTCTCGGATGGGTGACCGCCTGGAAACACCACATGGCGTTTGGCTTTTTATTGTATTTTTAAAATTAAAATGTTTCGCAGTAATGCAATTGTTCACTTCTATCATGTCTCTACGACACACTCTTTTTTTTACTAGCTACCCATCCCGGCTTCGCAACCGTGTACTAACGAACAAAATGAGTCCAAATCTTCTCTTTACATTACGACCATATAATAAAAAAAAATGGTAACACAACAACTGAACGTAAATTAGTTAATATCAAAATATCCTTTATTCAATTTAGGCCCTGAGAAGGCGCTCATGAACGTCAAAGCTACCACCGGTTCGGAAAACAACCCAGTCATCGAGAAGAACCGGCAATAAACTCAATCCGGTTTATCTTTTCATGTTATATATTTTTACAAAACATAAATAGTTACATTTGTTATTAGTGGATGCATAGAGAGGGGCGTCATTTCCAGACGTCACAATCGTTCACATATTGATCCACCCTATAATAGCCTTTAGATATTAAAACCAGCTTGACATGGTTCTTCAACTCACTATCCGGCAAATCGGTAATGTGTTTTAGGATTTTGTTATTATATTTTTAATACCTCCCTATTGTTTTCTATCGCCTTCACTTATTCACGTTTTTATATGTAGACTTTTTAACATAAATTTTTCATCATATTTTTTACGGTTTTTAAACATTTTTCTTTTATACAAACCATGTCCTGATAGTTACCAACATAACAAAAATATAATTGACTAAGTAGGTGCAGCCGGTCTGAACTGGTGCGCTTTCGCCAACTGATTTTAATTTATATAGGCTAATTTAATACTATTACCGCTACATAAATATCTGAGAAGGAAGCAAGGTTCGTGTCTGACCGTGTCTAAATGGACACGCCGCGCCCGTGTCCTGCGTGGGCGCAAATCTCTTTCGACTGGTCAACACTGTTAAAATGAATAATATATACAAACAAAAAAAATGATTAACGTCTAACGAAAAGGTTATGGAAAACCCGTAGTTTTAATGTATTATTTTTTAAATTCATAAATTATTGTAGTAATTAAAATAAACTAGTATTTTTTTAATACCTTAGATATTGATATTTCGACTAAGCTCTTTAAAGAGTGAGTATTGAATATTGTTGAGAATTTTAAACATAGATTTAGGGTTACATACGTTCTTAGGCTTACACGCCCTTTTTCTTAGATACAAAACTTGATATATTGAATTTAAAATTTTCTAGTTTCTAATCGTTATTAAAATTTTTGGTAATAATATCTTTACTCTCACGCGATGACGATGGTCTAGAACAGCATCCCAAAGTATGGGACGCGAGAAGATAATGGGCTAACTACCTCCCAATTAAAACGTTAAGTTAACGAGGAAGTCATTTATTCAATTACACAAATTTGAAAGATTTTGTAAGGTGAGTCTCGACCTAGTCAACTTTTGGGTCCACCGATCTAGAGAGAACACCTCATCAATCGAAGCAACATAAGCCGAACACATGAGTATGAATTTTTAGTAAAGAAAAACACGATGATGAGACTACATCATACAATAAATAATTCATACATTAAAGTGCTATCTGCCAGTAAAAATCGATTCAGCTGTTTCGGAGATTATTCTGGATAAACTACAGAATCTTTTTTTACATATATATACATATCTTATTATCATTAAAGAGTGCTTGCTGATAATATTATCAGTTGAAAACTCTTATATAATAAAACAATACAGTATTTAAACCAGAGTAAAATATGAAATTAAACTGCCGTTAAGATTAATTTTTTAGTCGATTAACCTCGACTAAATCGCATTATGGAATGACTATTAGAAAATGTCCTTAGAGAGATATGACGTAAGAAATCTATAGGTAAATCTCAATATCTAGAGATACACTAAAAGAAGTAAAAACTCATCGCCTATTCAACCATACTCAGACGCTTCTTGGAAATAGTCACACAAAATATCTAAACTTTCAATGAATTGAATATTCTGATGAAAATTTAGAACAGGCATATCTTCTATATAATCTAATAGTGTAGACAGATCGAAAAAAAACCTTATGTATTCTGCCACGTCTGTCTGTCTGTTCGTGATAAACTCAAAAACTACTGAAGGTATATAATAAGTCAAGATTTTTTTAAATTATCTGGGTAAGATATTTTTTTTATAGTAGCACGGCAAAATGACTGCACTGTGCCTGATGGTAAGCACAATAAAATCCAAAAACGATGGCGACCACCGAGTGACATACTTTCCATCGCCGGTCGCCGCTGTCATGCCGGCCTGCGAAAAGCTGGATATGCACAGGCTGATCCCGAAACGCGACCCGCAGAAGCGGATCACTATGACAGGCTTTTTCGCCATATACGTGGTGGTTGCGACCCAGTCAGGCTGTAAAACCCTACCACCCCGCTTTCGCCATTGCCTCATTTGTTATTCAGCAGGGTTCACCACGTGCAGGTGAGGTTGGCTTGGGTGTCTCAACT
The DNA here is from genome assembly GCA_015888305.1 of Antheraea pernyi. NCBI lineage: Eukaryota > Metazoa > Arthropoda > Insecta > Lepidoptera > Saturniidae > Antheraea > Antheraea pernyi. Next base: position 191,097 of record MU159115.1, on the reverse strand, counting down.
CTTAGATGTTATTTGACACCCCTTATTATTATTAAGATTTAGATATTACTTGTATATTCGAACGTGTCAATTCTGGAACTGTCAGCGAGAGTTGAAATGTATTATGTTGTTGTCCCGCTTTTTCCCGAGATTTTGCTAGCGGTAATAATATAAATAAAAACAATCCCTCGAGAACAGTATTTCCTACATAATAGTATCTTGGTTGCAAAACAAACTCATATTCACATTTTATTAAACTTATGAGATATCTAATATCATGCTACGACCCTTAGGAGCAGGGAAATTCCCACACAAAGTATAAGCCGACCGCAAACTTTCATTTTAATATCGGCGATCCTTCTACCACTTCGATCGAATAATAATTAAACATAACTCTTAAATGTAATTATGAACTCTAGTTCGTCTACTTCTTTGAATTGTTTTATATTTCTTTTCCGTAAAATACGTGGGTGACATTAATCCCGACGTTTATGAAGTAATATGAATAAATTTGAAATTCGCGTGGACCATTATGGTCACCCATCAACATTTTATGACCAAATAGATAAAACTGGATAGGTACAGTATAATCTGAAATGACCCGTGCGGTAACGTCGTCTCGTTTGCGGAATCCCACGCTTACTTTCGACCGTTGCGCCCACGCACTGATTTCATTGATAAATGTTGTAAACAAGCGTTTTATATTTATTTACACGCATTAGTATGATTTTTGCATTTCGTTCTTGTTTGTGGAGATTGTTACTTATATTTATTACTATGCTTACCATAACTGTTACTGTACCATAACTGTACTAGTTGATGTACCACAAATTCATTGTTGTATATATCCCAAATATAGTGGTACTACTAGGACATAACTCAGGTTTGGGTTTCCTCTTGATTGTTCCCTTCACCGCTAACCGATACTGCTATCAATTTTAAAGGTACGCAAATTCTTAAAAATTCTTTGGTACATGCCGGGGTTCGGACTACTACTTGTTCTCTATGGTTGGATTATTTCCGAACCTGTGGTTGACGATCCTAGGCGCCTTCTTAGGGCCTAAATTTTATAAAGTATTTATGATTGATTTCAAATTGTATAGGCATCGAATTGACATTCCACCGGCCATGGTCAATGGTGGTAGAGCTACGTTGAAACTATTACTGGTTTCAGCATGAATGGGTCGGCTCGTCCGGGGTAGTACCACCCGCTCATAAAAAACCGACGTGAATTAACAGTGCTTGCATTGTTGCGTTTCGTTCGGTCAGTGAGAGTGCCGGAGGCCCACCTCCCCTCCCATCTCCCTCTCAAACCCCTAACCCTTCCCCCCAAAGGGTGGCAACGCACTTGCAACTCCTCTGGTGTTGTTAGTGTCCATGAATGGTGGTGATCACTTAACATCAGGTGACCCACCAGTTCGTTTGCCTCCTATGATATAAAAAAAAAAATCACTCGACCACGTTATGGACTAAAAAAAAGGTAAGAAGCAAAAAGTGTCATAAAGACTGTTGATACAAGTAACCAAATCGAAAGTCGAGCTCCTCGACTAGCCCACACCGAATATATACATTTTACATTAATTAATAATTATATTCTCATGTTCGAACCTTCCTATGAAGCCAGCGGAGGCGTACCTCGGAGTATAATCGAATAAGCCTGATATTGTAAAATGTTAATAGAAGTATCACAATGCGGAAGCTATCTTTAATGTCTTATACGTAATTTTAGCGAGTCTTCTAAATCTTATGTTAAGATATTGAAGACCAGCTTTTGCTCACGGGTTTGCTCGCGGTAATATAAATCAGTCTTATGCCTCGGGAACATTATTTTTTGAAGTTATACTCCTTTTGGCGTGTTAGGGAAAAATGATGAGAGTAAATTTTTACGAGGCGCGCGCACACCGTCACGAAAATTCGACACCCTGAAGTTAGCTATAGTCAACATTTTAGTTTCTTTTTATCTGTTGTTTGTATTAAAACTCTCAATGTATTAAATACCTTTTTTCTATTGTTAGTGTCGTTTTTTCTACAAACGTAGAATAAGGCGAAAAGAAAAAAATGTTGAAAAGACTTTTATCTTGTTACGCCAAAGAAGTATAACTTCTAACGCGTGTACATACACACACACTTTTCTTTTCTAGATGAAGGGTACTCTATGTATGATCTTCTCTATACCCCCAAAACGTGTATGCAAAATTTAATGATAATGAGTTTGGTAGTTAAGGCATGACAGCGTAACAAACAAATACGATGGCTTAGTTAATAGCGTGTTTGGACATAGCGTTGATGGACGTAAGGTCGAATTCTTGAAACTGACTCGGAGCTTCCGGTGAAAGAACACATCGTGACGAAACCATAGTATGGTGGTAGGTGTTTTTCTAAGCCGGCCTAGCTAGGCTACTAACTCTCAAGTTGAAAAACCGTCAAGCACGAATCGGTGTGTTCTAACCGCTGCAGTTGAGAATAAATTGGTGTATTCTTACCGCTGCAATTGAGAGTCAATTGGTGTATTCTAACCGCTGCAATTGAGAGTCAATTGGTGTATTCTAACCGCTGCAATTGAAAGCCAGTCCCTCTCTAAGTTTAGCGCGTTTACCGACTGATAATCGTGAATCTCTTTGGCCAAAAGCTTTTTTTTTATATCATAGGAGGCAAACGAACTGGTGGGTCACCTGATGTTAAGTGATCACCACCGTTCATAGACACTTGCAACAGCAGAAGAGTCGCAAGTGCGTTGCCAGCCTGTGTTTGGGGGAGGGGAGTGGGGAAGGGGGAGAGGAGGTGGGCCTCCGGCGCTCTCACTGACCGAATAAAACGCAACAATGTCAGCAATGCTACTTCACGTCGGTTTTCTGTGAGAGGACTACCCCGGACGAGCCGACCCATTCATACTGAAACCAGTAATAGCTTCAGCGTGGCTCTACCATTACTAAAACCTATAAAATATTTTTTAAACCATTCACATCTCTCAGGTAAAACGCTAAAACCTACTAAAATTATAAAAACAAACACAATTTTATATCAATATATAGGGTAGTGATCTAAATAATGTATTATATATAAAGTCAACGAAATAAATAACTCCAGATAAAGAAATTACAGACACAAAACCAATATTATGTAAGATCGATAAGAGAGATTGCGAAACCGCAACCACACTTACCGCCCGGTAATTTAAGTCCTCACAGTAATTACGGAAGCACTTTTAGATAAACGCCGAAAGGTTGGCGTACGTTGACCGGACATTTCGACCAGAAGTGACCTTTACTTATCTCTCCGCTAATGGACTGTCCTCAAATCAGTTCAAACCGCATTGGGCCATTAACATAATCCTTACGGTCACAAATGCCTGTCATATTCTTCAACTTTCACTTTGATAATTGTGTTATAAATTATATCTTGAGAACTAAAAATAAACTGAGATTTGTTTCGATTATATACTGGCTATGACTTTGCTCTTGGGGAAATGATTTTGCTGTTGCATGGAAACTGCGGAATAATTGCTGTGTATGTTTTATTTATTTAACTATAGTCTAGTCACAAAATCCTCAAAACCCGTTCACCGATTTAAATGACCACGGTTAAACATGATCATTACCTGTATGACGAAGGCGATACTTTGCGTTAATCCATAATAAAATTTAGGGTAGATATTACTTTGTACTTCCGCTTAGAATTGATTAGTTGCTCTCACGTCTTACTTCAAACGAAAACGTTTGTGAAACAACAAAAATTTTTGGAGTGTAAGGACTAAGGAGTGTCGAGTAACATCATAAGACTTGAGACACCCAAGCCAACCTCACCTGCATGTGGTGCACCCTGCTGAATAACGAACGAGGTAATAGCGAAAGCGGGGTGGTAGGGTTTTACAGCCTGACTGGGTCGCAACCACCATGTATATGGCGAAAAAGCCGCTGTGTGATTCGCTTCTGCGGGTCACGTTTCGGGATCAGCCTGTCCATATCCAGCTTTTCGCAGGCCGACATGAAAGTAACTGTGAAGAAGTGAGTAACTCGGTGGTCGCCATTGTTGTTGGATTGTACTACGCTTACCATCAGGCATAGTGCAGTCATTTTGCCGTGATACTATATAAACAAAAAAAAAGTAATGAAAGGTGTTGTCCGGTGAATGAACCCGACTCTAATCCGATGAAAGGCCTGATAGGCCAATAGCTTAGTCAGTTCGAAGAAAAAGTTTGAACCTGACGTAGGCGGATGGTAGAACCTGTCGTGTTGTTTCACAGACGTTTTCTGTTGTAGTAAGACGTAACAGCGGCCAATCAATTCCAAACAGAAATGCAAAGTAACATCCACCCTAATATTTAGTTATCATTATTACTTAGACTCTAAAGGAAAGCGTTATGATATTTTATTTTCGAAACGTCTATTCTCAGGTGGCCTGACCGGCCTCCACAGCTTCGCCGGACTTTAACATTATGACACCTATACCTAATATAAAGTTCTCTTTCTGCTAGTTACAGTTTCGTTAAAATCATATTAGTCATTTTTGTAACATCAACTGAAAACCCGTACAACTGTATCAGGTTATGTAACATTTTACTTCATACATTATACCATTACGCGAAATTCTTGTGAACGGAAACGGTTACGATTTTAGTTTGGTTATAGTGTTCTTGTGTTTTAAGTTAATTGGGATAGATGTCACTGCTGAGAATATTAGTTCTAGAGCATGTTCTTTTTCGAAAACGCGGTTGGACTCGTATGCTAGTCGATCAAATTCTTCAATATAAAACTGCTTTAAGAAATTAATAATAATTCTCTTTATACAAAACCTTAGCACGTAATTGTACATTAAAGTACATTGTTACCAGAAATGAAATTTATCCAAAATACCAATTAGTGTTAATGATAGGTATTATTTATCACGGAACACTTTTGGAAGTTATATAGGTAATCTACAAAATAATAATAAAACATATTTTTTTAATAAAATATATACATGACTATAACGTTAATAAACAAAATAAAATTTATTGCCGCTTAGAAAATGTACAAGAAGCATAAAAAAAAGATCTGCAATGTAGGTAATGTAGTATTGCCGGTGATAACATAAGTCAGACAGCGGTACTATTTTTCAGCCAGACCTCACACTTTGCCAGTAAAAATATCCATCATAAATAAATAAATTGATAAACATATTAATATTATTATTGTTTTGTTACAGGTAAACAAATCATCGCGCTATATTACAAGTTTGGAATTGCATCTAGCTAAAGTTAAGAAAAATCATAACCTACAATTGTAATGTCTATACTGTAGGGTTAGGGTCGATACTTCCTTATAACAATTACATCACTTTTTATTTACTTGCGTATTCGTTCAAATCTCAACAATAAGTATACTTACGATAAATTATCCGTGTTTCGGTGTGACTAGCCCAACTGTCTGAGCGAGTATGCCCAGCATCTAGTGGTTCGTCGCCTTTTAAGGCATCAAGATACAAAAACAGCCAACCTGCCTTTAAAAATGTTTTTAAAGAACCGAGCTAGGTTCGGTCGCCCAGGTACTAATATTGAATATGTGTAACACATATGAGTAATAACAACCCCAAATCATTTTTAGAGCTTGAATGAGCAGATAAAAGATGCTATATATTAATAGCACATCTTTTAAGTGCGTTATCTTCCAAAAAAGAATCTACCTAACAAAGCGCCGACCTCGTACTCTGTGTGACATGCATGGGCATTAATCGATCTATCTCCGTAACCAATTATGTGTCAACTTTGAAAGTTATAGTATATTTTATGTGTATTTCAAACTATGTTTTGATGTAATAAAAAAGATAAAAAAAATGCCCAAGTTATTAAAATTTTGTAAAGAAAAATTTTCTTTCGGGTTTGAACATAAAAATTTTTTTATATCTAAGTTTTATTTTATTTTCAAAAAGAGCGATTATTTTGCTATATAAATCGCTGCGTTTAATATTTTATTGAATATAGACTTCCAAAAAATCTGAGTTTCAGGCGTGACTGTTCTTTAGAAGCCCATACATAACCATAACAAATAAACGTGATAGAAAAAAAAATATGCATTCACATTCATGCCTACTAGAAATCCAAATAGACTGAATATGAACGAAGTTCAGAACCTCACCTTTTTCGTTGTCCGCTTCACGCGAAATGCCCCAACTACTAAACGTATTATATTATATTTATATTACTATGACTATTAAATGCGGAATTTTTCCTAAATACTTTTAGGCTAGATACTTATCGTTTGAATTCAATTGAACTTTTGCCATTATTTTAATGCCCAACGAAACGAGCATGAATCTGCTAGTAAACATCTATAAAATAAAAAATTAATTATTGTACTAATATATAGTAAACTTTTCTAAAAAAGAGAATGTTTACACAACTATTCCAATTTAAGCTTTACTCTCGTGTAGGATTATCACATGGGGGTGTAAGGGGTGTCGAATAACATCATAAGACTTGAGACACCCAAGTCAACCTCACCTGCACGTGGTGCACCCTGCTGAATAACGAACGTGGCAATGGCGAAAGCGGGGTGGTAAACCAACCACCATGTATATGGCGAAAAAGCCCGTCATAGTGATTCGCTTCTGCGGGTCGCGTTTCGGGATCAGCCTGTGCATATCCAGGTTTTTGCAGGCCGGCATGACAGCGGCGACCGGCGATGGCTGGTGAGTCACTCGGTGGTCGCCATTGTTTTCGGATTGTACTGTGCTTACCGTCAGGTATAGTGCAGTCATTTTGCCGTGCCAATATAAAAAAAAATCGTGGAATTAAGATTGACAACAAAAATAGAAGTAAACAATGAGAGATACAGTTCAAGTTATTGGGATTTAGCAAGTTTTTATCTATGATAATTTAAAAATGCCGAAAGCCATGGAAGGTTATGTAAAGTAGAATGAATAAAACGGCTTTATTTCGTACATCTACATATTTCAGAATTGTTAACTGATAGCAGAAATCTCTAAACATCTGTAGACTTTATGCAATAATGTAATTATGTGATTTGGTTTTGTAAAGCGGTTTCACTGTCATAAAGTGCAATGACTGCGTTAAATAAAGATAACACTATACAAAATCGTACTTAGCCGACTAACTCGGTCTTCTGCACGACGAGCCAATTCGAATGCCGGGTGATGTATAAAATGTGAACTCCTCTCTATAGGCTTACTTGTCGGAGAGTTGGTATTACATGTACAGGAGGCAGCACTGTCGTTGCTTTATTAAAGCCTGATTATAAGTTGTACATAATTGTAATTTGACAATTTTAAGTTAATATTCAACCAGTTCTACTATCACTTTACTGTCGCGAAATGCATACATACGCGTAGGAGGTTAAACTACTTGTTGCTTAAAAAATGTGGGTACAATAGATATATTTTGAAAAATAAACTTTAATACCTGCCTCATAAGGGTCTCGTCTGAATAAGGACATTTAGCACAAGACACTCCGGCCATTGTGAGACCATCGACAACACTAAAACAAAGTCAGGATACATAACACAAAATTAGAAAGCCCTAATGAATTTCTATTTTAAACTCGCAAACATAAAAGATCTGAATTCGAGATGGACCTACTTCCATTCGTGTATGTATATACCTTTATGCATATTATATTAAGTGTCGTGGTGATATTTTTCCATCTTGAAACCAGAGAAGGAAACCGAAATGTCACGGTGTCCATTCGACATTCCTCGGCCCGCCTAGCCTACGCACCCGGGTCGACCTTCTCAATGCTAATCACTTGCGCGCGCGCACACAATCGACTGTTATGTGCTAACCACATTTGAGACTATTGTTACAGTTTAAGAATATAAAGAAACCAGTTAACTCGTATTTAATTTCTTACTCGTATTGTAATAGGCCCTCTTATTATTGAAATGGACCTTTGTATTTTAATCCTAACTTTTGCTCAGTATTTGTTTGAAAACAGAATAAACTGTAATATTATGAAACCAGACAAATAGTATGCTAACATAAAGGTAAATAATTGTTTCCAAATCTACATAAATATAATGATACAAGTCTGCTGGTGTAAGCGCATCACACAGAAATTATTTTTCTAATCATTTTTTTTAGTTTTATTTCATAGACATTTGAAACTTATCTAAGAAAGATATCGCGATATCTTCATGTAATATAGTGTTATTAAAATTTAAGAATTTACAACTTTTATAAGTATTACAAAAAAACTAAAGAAATTTTGTAATTACGTATAAAACGTATTTTTTTTTTTTACTTTTTTATTTTTGTACATAAAATATATTCAGGATATTAAGCAACACCGTTGAAGTCACAGGTATCAACTAATATCATAACATTGAATAATTAATATAAATGATTAAAACACACATAAACGTACAAATACACACATGTAGACATAGATATATGCAAGGCTGGTAGCACACGACGGTGACATGAAGATTATAAGCAACTTAAATGACTTTCCTTTGGTTATTCATGTTTGAAAATCAATCTAAGGATTGTAAATCTCTCGGTTTTTGACATTATTTTTGGATTGCGCTATGCTTACCTTACAACAATGTAGTCATGTTATGCTTCAATAAAAAAAAGTGTATGTGTACTTATGTACCCGCGTTAGAAGTTATACTTCTTTGGCGTAACAAGATAAAAATCTTTTCAAAAATTTTTACCTTTCGCCTTATTCTACGTTTGTAGAAAAAACGACATTAACAACAAATACAAAGAAACAAAATGTTAACGATAGCTAACTTCAGGGTGTCGGGTTTTGTGACGTTGTGCACCGCATTGTAATAACTTCAGGGTGTCGCTTTTCGTGACGGTTTGCGAGCGCATCGTAATAACTTCAGGGTGTCGGTTTTTCGTGACCGTTTGCGCGCGCATCATAATAACTTCAGGATGTCGGTTTTACGTGACGGTGTGCGCGCGCATCGTAAAATTTACTCTCCTCATTTCTCCCTAACGCGCCAAAAGAGGTATAACTTCAAAAATATACATATACAACATGTATATAACGAAAAAACTAAACCAATGAACATACTTTATTTCTTTAAAGTTTTTATAAATGCAAACATACGAAATGTCCTCGTTCTATACAGTTTTGTGGGCGGTCAAGCGACCGCATCATTTATAAATCTAATAATCAAAAATCGCGAACTTTCTACAACAATAACACCCACGAACAGTCCATAATCGTATACTTGATTTACGCTAATCTAACACCGGTTCGATAGTTTGAACTCTGTTAAAATATATTTAAATAAATATTGATGACAACTAAATTATATATACTAATAGAAACGTGTATATTTTTTTATATTTTAAAGGTAACAAAAAAATTATGTTTAATGCAGTTTTGAGTTAAGTTAGGTCATATTAACGTGACTCTACGGTAGGGTCAGTTAAGACAGCGACTGTGAGTGATACCTACAGTAATACCTAATACTGTTTTTTCATTTTGAAAACCCAGCATAATTAAACACGATCTAAGTAATAATTTGATTTAAAATATACGTTATCCAGAAGCCATACTGTGATCTATTGGTAAGCCACCACATAAAGTAAAATTACCTTCATCTTTTACTCTTCAATGTGAGTGGAAAGAGGTAAAATGTATATTGTAAAATAATAATATGGTACAATTCAAAATCAAAATATTCTTTATTCGATTTAGGCCCTGAGAAGGCACTTATGAACGTCAAAACTACCACCGGTTCGGACAAACAACCCAGTATTTTCATAATAACTAACATATTTTTTTATTATTACAACATTTTGGGGTGTAAGGGGTGTCGAATAACATCAAAGACTTGCAATGGGGAAAGCGGGGTGGCAGGGTTCTACAGCCTGACTGGATCGCAACCACCATGTATATGGCGAAAAAGCCCGTCATAGTGATTCGCTTTTGCGGGTCGCGTTTCGGGATCAGCCTGTGCATATCAAGCTTTTCACAGGCCGGCATGACAGCGGCGACCGGTGATGGATAGTGTGTCACTCGATGGTCACCATTGTTTTTGGATTGTACTGTGCTTACCATCAGGCACAGTGCAGTCATTTTGCCGTGCTACTATAAAAAAAAACATAATAGACACATAAAGCTACATTCGTTTTTAGTGGTTGCACAGAGAGAGGCGACACTTCCAGACGTCTCTATCATTCACATATTGATCCACCCTGTAATAGCCTTTATGTATTAAGACCCGCTTGACATAACACTTGAACCTACTATCCGGCAAATCGGTAATGTGTTTTAGGACTTTGTTATAAAATCTAACACTATTACCTAAAAAACTAAATTTGACACATTATAGGTTTTAATGTTAACTGGTAATGTGGTCCAAGATAGTTTTTCTTTTTTTTTCGAGCTGACTACGCTATTGACCAAGCAAGGTCTTAACAGCTTCACCGGACTACTAAGGCGAGCGCCTAAGGCACTCAGCCGATTTTACTTTGACAACTAGCTCAAGGGTGCGCGGCACACCTCGGCTTTGGCTGTTGCCTGATACATGCAATTCGCGACCTATCTGAGCTAACCTAAGCTAAGCTAACTATTCATACATATATGAGTTGTTGAAACATATATGTGTACCAAGCATACAGACCTCAACAACTCCTATATATATTTCGTGTCGGATAATATTCTAAACTATTTCAGTTTGATAAGGGAGTCCAAGATAGTAAGCACGCTAAACTTCACAGAACTGGGTCTCAATTGCAGCTGCCGGATCGTACATATATGTATGTCTGCGACAGATTTTTAACTTCAGAGTGGTAATAAGCGGTTGGACCGATGGGCATAAGAAAAGGGTGTAAGGGGTGTCGAATAACATAATAAGAATTAAGACACCCGAGCTAACCTCACCTACACGTGGTGCACCCTGCTGAATAACGAATGAGGCAATGGCGAAAGCGGGGAGGTAGGGGTTTACAGCTTGACTGGGTCATAACCACCATGTATATGGCGAAAAAGCCCGTCATAGTGATTCACTTCTTCGGGTCCCGTTTCGGGATCAGCCTGTGCATATCCAGCTTTTTGCAGGCCGGCATGACAGCGGCGACCGGCGATGGATAGTGTGTCACTCGGTGGTCGCCATTGTTTTTGGATTGTACTGTGCTTACCATCAGGCACAGAGCAGTCATTTTGCTGTGATACAATAAAAAAAACCTACCGTATTTTTGTTCTCCACTTCGCTCTCTCATTGCCGTCGCATTCGGAAACATTGTACTCTTTCATATCTTTAATGAAAATAATATAAATGTGGTGATTACACGTTAATCTGCAACATATTTTAACTAATCATTATTTTTTAAATATTTACAGTTACATATGAACATTGTCAACCGCTGTTAGGTTCAACCATTAGTTATTTTAGTATAATATATCGTTGTCCCTTTATTACTAGTTTCAAATTAACTTTTTCAAGTACACAATCGTAATTAAAATCAAACTGTTTTTGTTGATTTTTTGTCGCAGTGAGACGTGGTAGCAGCCAATCAATTCCAGGTGGAAGTGGAAAGTAACGTCCACTTTAATATTGAATACTGAAATCACGATATATAACGACTTCTTCAATCAATTAAATTATCTAAATATATCTATTTGGATATAGATGTTTATTTACACACAGCAGACGCGAATAGCAAAGACTTACAGTAAATAGTTCCACATGATTAGGTCCGTTCCCTCAGCGTGGGGCCCTTGAGTACGCTGCTCGCGCGATACAGTGATACAAAATCTTACATCACAGCAACAACATTACACATATCAACTCCACATATGTGCACGCACATATGCTTACACATGGAAGTGGGAGGGAGGGTTTTATTTTTTCCCTTATCAAACTGAAATAGTTTAGAAAAAATTATCCGACACAAAATACATATAAGAGTTGTTGAGGTATGCTTGGTACACATATATGTTTCAATAACTCATATAAGTATGAATATATAGCTTAGCGTAGCTTAGATTGGTCGCGAATTACATGAGTCAGGCAACAGCCCAAGCCGAGGTGTGCCGTGCACGCTTGAGCTAGTTGTCAAATAAAATCGGCTGAGTGCCTTAAACGCTCGCCTTAGTAGTCCGGTGAAGCTGTTAAGACCTTGCTAGGTCAATAGCGTAGGCAGTTGGAAAAAAAAAGTTCCAAATAATATATACTTATAATTACATGGTGTTTTTATTTTATCAACCATGCTTTATTTCACGTATCAACGTATGGTCATTTTATTATCAACTTTCATTAAAACTTATGTCGGCACATAGCAAACTTTAGCATCTTTGCACTCAAGCCACAAAATTAGCATAAGTAATAAAAGTTTACTTGTAACGCAGGCACGCATATTCTCGTATATACTATATATTAGTAAATTTATCTCTACGTGTGCTGTCTAGTTAAAGAGCGAAAGGATATTTGCTTAAAAATAATCTAAATTACACGCAATTTTGAAAACCACATAGCTTGGAATGCTATTAGGAATTGTCTTCTGTTTATTTTTTATTCCACGATAGTGGCAAACAAACATGAGGGCCGCATTGTGGTAAGCGCTTACCGCCTCCTATGTATGCTTGCAATATCAGAGGTATCACATGTGGTTTTTTAGGTTTTTAATGGTGATAGAGCCACGCTGTTCATTCCGGTGTGAGACTACATTGGTGATATATAAAGGGCAAGATGTCGCTGATCTGGGCGCACTCCTATTTGGAAGTTATTGTAAGGCGAAGCTCTGCCCGATTAAACAGTGACAAGAACCTACGAAGTATTTATTGCCAATCCTGACTGCATCGACCCTATACGTGACTAGTGTAACAGAATACTTGTTTAGTCATCGCAAATTTAAGTAAAGTGCAAATTGGAGAATTTATTATCTATGCATTGATACAGATCTCTATAATGAATGAACTATAAATCCTAGTCAGAACCGAATCGTACTAACTTATGCACGTTCCTATATTTAGTTCAAACTGGTTAAGCTACTCCGACGATATCAGATTTTATTTTCATTTCGCTTCGGTTCATTAAAGTATATAGATAGGGATCTAGATAAATAGGAAATGCAGCTGAAATGGTTTTGATGCCACTATAGAATATATATTTTTAACTCTGAAAATTGACTTTTGGTTTTGACTAAGGAAGTGATAATTCTATATAAACATAACATTTTCGTACATTTTATAGGGTATAATGTTTGTCCACAATTTCATCACAGTAACAAAGTGCTGTAAGTTAGAAATGGAGCTAGCAGAATTTTCATTTCTCCTTGGAATTTATGATGCTAGCTGTGAAAAATCTGCGTTTTAACTTTGACTAAGAATATACCTATTTTTTGGATAATCGATAGGGTTAACAATTGAGCACAATTTCAGCTGACGTTAAATAACGATGTGTATTAATTTAGCTACATGTTAAATCTCTAGGACGCTAAACTGGTCATCCAATGCAACTGCTGAAACACACTAATAGATACTTGACAAATGACTTTTGAAGCGATAGTGGCTCAATTGATAGCGTGTTTGGACACCCTGTCGATGGACGTAGCTTCGAATCTTTGCGACCAAGCTGAAACTTTCGATGAAGGAAGTCATCGAGATGAACCATGGCATGGTGCGAGGGCTTTTTCTAAGAGCTTTAGCTAACTATCACCCTCCAGTTGAATATCTATTCCTAAGTCTGTTGGTGTGGTTCGGCAACTGCATTTGTGAGCCAGTCCTTTCGAGTTTTAACTTGAGTATCATGTCAGACTACATCATCTGGGATGGCAACCACCATGCCATTTTCACTTCTCAGAATCGGATTTGTATGGAAAAGGCTCGTCTATTTGTGATTACCAATCCATTCTCTAGATGGCACTGTTATATAATTATTTTGGCAAGTTTGATAACAAAAGATGGTGGACGACAATAAATTTTGACATTTCAAACTGACAACTTTTCAAGTTAAAACTCGAAAGGACTGGCTCACAAATGCAGTTGCCGAACCACACCAACAGACTTAGGAATAGATATTCAACTGGAGGGTGATAGTTAGCTAAAGCTCTTAGAAAAAGCCCTCGCACCAGTTTGCCGCCTTTTGACATAAAAAAAAATAGCTACCCAGTGACCTGGCTAGGAAAGGCCTACCACCATAGTTTCATCACGATGTTATCGTTCACCGAAATCTCTGACTCATTTGCCAGGATCTGAAACTAATACCCTAAAATCCTAAATTAACACCCATTCCCCCTTGAGAGGTCCACCATCTTGACCTCTCAGGCCGCAGTTTGGGCCCCTTAAGAGGGGACAACACCTGTTGGAGGAGTGTTGATTAGACAGTCCCTGCTCCCCCGGCCAAAAGGTGTAAGAAGGTACCATGGGGTTTTAGTCCGTGCGACTCGGGCATATCCATCCTCTGCTGCCCGGCGAGATGGACATCCGTTAGGGGTTTCCACATGGAGAAAAAAAAAGAAAGGGGCCGAAACTATGTCGATAGGTGTAGTGTCCGAACTCGCTAACCTTTGAGCTATATTCGGTTGGAATAGTCATCCACTACAAAAGTCGATTTTGTATATAACAGAATGCAGTTAGCTTACCTCTCGACCACTAATCTTTTACTACTGTAAATAATGAAACCCTATGAGGTTACATTTTTTTTTTCGAACTCACTACTTTATTGACCTAGCAACATAACAGCTTAACAGTTTCACCGTAGTCCGGCTCCTATGAGGCTAAACAAATGTCAAACAGCTTGCTTACTTATTTGCTTTATCTAATCTGCATAGACAACGAATAGGTAGGATATAATATTTATTTATAATTATAATTTACGTCGCTCCTAATATGGTTCAAGCTATAAAATTCCACAGAGATTTGTGGTTTGAATAAAACATATATCCAAATTTGATATTGTTTACTTCATTTCATTGAATTAACATTTGAACGTTGAACTATTATGACCATAAAAAGTAAAAAGTCAAAATAACATGTTAAAAAAGAACAATAATATCCGTGTCAACTTGTAGAATGTTTCAAAGCGCCCACGCATTTTAAACACAAATTTTTACCAAATTATGTTCCATTCAGTCTAGTACAAGAGTCGGTAGTAAGGTTAATAACATAATCTCAACATTTTTGTAAAGACAATTATCCATACCGTTGTCCATAACAAAAAGATGCTCGCATAGTATATTCCACTTGAATGTGATATGCGTTATAAAGTAATGTATCTATAATTTATTGAACAGTATATTTATTTTCGAACATGAACATCTGAACATGGATTCTTAAACCAGAGTGACACAATGGAGCGTTATATTAGTATGTAAATAAAAAAAGAAAAAGTAATAAAGGAAATAAAATGAAATAATAGTAAAAATAAATATATGTAAAAATATAGATATATATATATATATATATATATATATATATATAATCTCGTGTTTATTAACTTCCTTGTTTCTTAAACTTGTAGTTCAGTTTTTAAACTTATAAATTAAATTAATTATTTTATAAATTTCAACTTGTACTTTTTGGATTTAATTTCAATTATGTAACTTATCATATTTAAATGCTGTAAATATTGTCTATCTATTATCAAAGGATTTATTTGTTACTTAATTAAAAAAACTTAACATACTAGAACTCTTTGCTATCGATCATTTATTCATATTTTGAAGGAATGGTAATTAAATTTTTATACGGAATGCATATATAGTATGCGATGCTACTACAGGAATTTCCATTACATCTATAAATCATAAATACTGGAAATATAGAGCCACCAATTGAAATACATTGCTCCGGCCTGCAGAAATGATAGATCCGGGGTCATTTACGAAATAAAGCCTTGTTGCATATTTTGATTGCGAAAGCACCACTGTGATAATTGTATTTGTCTTAAAGCAGCAGTACTTTTATTTCTTCTTACAGACATATTTCATACGAGATGTTCAACTCAATCTTTAAGCGTAACGACCTGTATAGGAAATGAATTTAGGAGAACTGTATCCACCACTCACCCGCACTAGGAGATCCTCTTCTTCGGGGTACCCCGACTTGGTTCGTGGCTTAGATCGCTGGTTTGTTAATATCAGGACACAAAGTCTACACTGGCACTTGGTTTCTTTTAATGGTTTGTTAGATATTAGATATGGTTTATTAGCGCAGATAAGTCAGAGCGGTTTTGTATGTTGCTAGATTCAAAGGTAAACTGTGTTGCCTTAGAGGGCAGCACTTGCGAACGTTTTTAAAGGTGCGTTCACGAAAACTAGTGGACAGATACATTCCTTTTAAAAGATAAAGTAATATGAAAACAAAAAGATTTGTGCTGACATATAAATTACTACAGATAACAAAACTACGGAACACAACCTATTGTCGATTGTGCTTAATTTTAATATTGCTTGTACGTAACTATAGACTTCAATGGCCAATTAACATCAGGTGGAGAGCATGCCTGTTCGTTATAGCACATTCAAAAGAAAAACAACAATATTCAAAATGAAACGTCGTAAATGTTTCCCATCAAACTTGTTTTATCGCCAGTCTCTTAAATCAAGATTCATGTCATCTGAAAATACCTTTACTTTAATTTCTATCGAAATCGCAAAAATAAAGTAACGTATTATCCTTATGAATAAAACACAATACAATAATCCATAAAGTAGAGCTTATAAAGTATAGCTTTTAGACTATACTTTCAGTAATACAGTAGCATAAATCCCATGCATTATTTATAAGAAGTGAACATTTAAATAAAATTTCAACCTTATTACCTACATAAAATAGATAAGTTTCGCTAATTTACGATTTTGATTACAATTGATAGCCACTAAATGCCATTTTTGTATTGTAAATAAAGTTATATTTCAACCTTGTTTACAATATTAAACAAATACAGACATTTTGTGAGATTAAGTTATAAAACAGGGTGCATTATTAAGTAAATTTAATATTTGAAAATGTTCTTTTTTTCAGTATGGGCTCTGTCTATGTAGGCAATTTCACCAGTGTCAAGAGTGACAAATAAACTTTTTGAACTTAATGCCAAATAGATTTTTTTTCTCGACCTGTTAAGGTCGTAACAGCTTCATCGGACTACTTGCCAAATAGAAATTGTTGTATTACTTAGATTTCTATTAACATACTAGCTGTGCCCGCGATTGTCCGCGTGGAACCTAATGTAAAAAAACAGTGGCTAATAAAGTCATCTCAATGTATTAAATACATTTACTTATCTACTTTTCTCTCGTACTTAAGTCGCGTCGTCATTAAAATTACAATAACTTTTAATAGAGTGAACGCATTTTAATGAAACCAAGACTAAATGTTACTTGAAGATATGCTTTATGACTTTCTATTTATCGTACTTTAGCAGTATGCGTGTTCAAACAAACAGACAGACAGATGGAAAGACAGAGAGACAAACATTTCTAAAAATGATTGAAATGTACATATTTTATCACTTATTCCAAGACACCTGCAACAATTTTTTTCACAAAAATCTAAAAATTACAGACACGTTAGATTTACGTTACTTATTATATGTATAGATTTGGCTATATTAGTTCTCGGTATGTTTTCACGTTAAACAATATAAATTTGTATTTTTGTTTTCACGGTATTACTTCTTTTATTCGACTAACGTACATTAGTTTCTTTGGGGTGATGAATATAAATCTCTATAAGTATTTTATCTGTAGTTATAAAAAAATTAAAATATCACATGTGCACGGTTTCTATGCTCACACAGCAAGCACGATAAGCAAGATACCTTATATCCTTGGACTTAGGCTAGCTTCAGAATTCTGAAACTTTCACTAAAATTACTCATTTATATAGCGTAAAAGGTACAGTTTACGTGGATATTTTTACTCTGTGGCTTTACATATGAAACAACTTGTAGTTGTAGGTTTTTAGACTGAGACGTGAAGCTTCACGCATCCCATGCACGAGATAAGTAATTGTTGCCAATAATAAAAAACACAATAACATTTATGAATTATATAGTATCTGTTGTTTGATTTCAGTGTCTAACTCGGAGTCAAACGACCTTTTTTAATAAATATTATTTTCTTTTCATCTATCAACATAATATTCATCTTAAATGTAATAATTAACGTTTTAATATACATAAATAATTATGCTATGATAAATTATCCTCTCAATTAAAGATTTTAAATAATAAAATCTTCCATTGATTGCCTGGTATTATTATTTTATTTTATTTGAAATTCTTAGGGAAACTTACAGCTAGACAAAAAAAATACGATAAGTTAACCCATCAGGTTTCCTGTTTTAGCGGTTAGCATGTCACAGAGGACTCTTCCTATTCCTATCAATTGCTCTTCTTTTCCAGGCCGAACCACCAACTTTCTTTATGTCATCCGTCCATTTTTTAACTTGTCTCTCTCTTTTTCTTTTACCATCCCGTGGATACCATGACTGGCTGGTATATGTCAGTACTGAGAGTAGTCCGGTAAATATGTTCCTTCACTGTCACCTAAATGAACACTAATAAAATTAAAATAAATATTTATAAGAACGTGTGCGACTTCGAAAATGTTACTTGTATATAAATAAGTTACAAAAACATTATTGCGTAAACGTAAATAATTCGTAAAATTATTTTATTTCCGCTGATGAAGGTAAGATTTAAATACCTAGTAAATGTATCTTCAAATAATTGTACACATTGAAGAAAAGAATCGCAAAAACTCGCACCTTTACCAAACCCAAGAATCGGTTCACCGTTCAACGGAGGCTTTACCTGTGCTTTTTTTTTGTCAAAGGTCCGATAATCGCCCGGTGTCGGGGCAGTGCGAGCGCGCGCCTCGGTCCGATCGCGCGTTCACCACGCGTATCTCTATAGCGGTCATTTGTCGCACACAACTCGATCATTAGCGTCATTCCAATGTCATCAGTTACCGAATAGGGTGTTTGTGGGCACGTGAACTTTAGTACTATGCCATTTGAACTATTTAGTTACCCACTTCATATAATAAATATATTAATTATAAATCAATAAGTGAACTGTTCAGTTTATTAGTGACATTTTTTACTTTATCTAAATTAGTTTTTAGCTTTTTTCGTTTTTAATTACTGTATGAACTGTGTAAATCTTGTTATTGACAGTTATATGTGATGTACCTTAAAATGTATATAAAAACGGAGAGATTCTATCAACAACCGGAAACTTTGAAGGAGGAGAGGTGCTTCTCCGATTATGAAGAAGAATTAGATGACCGTAAGTGTTAATTATTTACATTATAATTTATACAAAACTGTAAACTTGGTAGTCATTATATCCCGGGAATATAGCGCCAATATTACAGTTGTTATATATTTATACCAAGTTTTACGATTCTTTGCTATTGTTCGTATATTTTATGCCTATATTATACCTAGTTTAACGTAAAAGTTAAAATGTAGCTTATCTTATCGAGAAACCTTTAAAAGAACTATTTATATTAGGTAAACAAGGTGAGTACAAAAAAATGTTAATAATTCATTTTTATACCAAAAAATAAAATACAAAGGTTCATAGTGAAAAATAAAAATATAATTATGGTCATAGAAATAAAACTTTCAACGTTCTATACACGTTTAAGCTTTGACACTATGTACATAATAAAACTTGGTTAACATGGAAGATTGATATTTGAAAATATTGACCTTAATAAAATTGTAATAAGGTTAATAATACATCTTTATAAAGGATTTATTTAGCTAACTCTAAGAAGAGTTGTTTAGAAACGCGTTGATATCTTTTGTACTAGAAATACTTTACCGACGGGAACAGTACATTGAGTTATAATGTACTTCTACTCTGATTCTATTTCCTGGATATATAAGTGTCCATAAAGAATAATCTATATACATTTATATTATAAAACGAATATAAAATTCATAAACTTAAGATAATTTTTGATAATATTCAAACGACTTTGCATTTTTATCTGTTGATCCACGGATATCACATGACTCTATACATGCATAAAAAGATAGAAATTTTATGTATCTCGAAATGGTAATTAGTGTATAACGTTTAATTTATTGCTCATATAAATTTATATATTTTCACATAGATTTAAAATGTATTAGCATTCTTTATAAGCATATAGGATGTGATTGGTAAGCGTTAAATATATTAATAAACATAATTAATCGCCATTTGACACGCGTAATCCCATACACACAGCTTCCAAATCCAAAAAGAAAATACTTTTAATAAACACTAATATTCTATTATAAATAATACAAAATACAATTTATATCGTCTTCGATTTATCCTTGATCACAATTTCGTCCTCTGTTACCGAATAACAGTATGATCGCGTAGCATGTGAAAAATTTGCGGCGACTAATTTTATATATACTATATATATATATAATTCAATCTCAACATTCTATGTATACTAAATACAGTATCATCATCATCTCAGCCTCCAGATGTCCACCGATGGATATAGGCCTAACAAAACTTTCTCCACGGCATGCGGTTTTATGCCACCTGTAACCAACAGCTTCCCAATTGTAAAGGTTGCGAGGAGCTGTATACACTATACTATAAGTGTCTATGGACGGTGGTGATCACTTAACATCTGGTAACCCAACTGTCCGTTTGCCTCCTATGATATAAAAAAAAATATAAAAACTCAGAAGAACAAAAATTCTAAGGCCAATTATAATAGGTTGTTAGAGATGCTCCTAAATATTAAGCCAGAGTACTTTTTATGACAATATATGTTACCAACAACATCCTTTGAATCGGAACTGTTAGTGTGTAGCAACAATAGGTGTGACGGTGACGCTTACTCAGTTAAATTTTTCACAGTTTCTACTACTCTGAATATCCCTATTATGGTTATATTATGATTTTTTTTTTTCAAACTGACTACGCTATTGACCAAGCAAGGTCTTAACAGCTTCACCGGACTACTAAGGCGAGCGCTTAAGGCACTCAGCCGATTTTACTTTGACAACTAGCTCAAGGGTGCGCGGCACACCTCGGCTTTGGCTGTTGCCTGATACAAGCAATTCGCGACCTATCTGAGCTAACCTAAGCTAAGCTAACTAACTATTCATACATATACGAGTTGTTGAAACATATATGTGTACCAAGCATACATACATCAACAACTCCTATATATATTTCGTATCGGATAATATTCTAAACTATTTCAGTTTGATAAGGGAAAAAATAAAACCCTTCCAACTGCATGTGTAAGCGTGTATGCGTGCACGTGTGTGGAGGTGATATGTGTAATGTTGTCGCAGTGATGTAAGATTTTGTGTCACTGTATCGCGCGAGCAGCGTACTCGAGGGCTCCACGCCGAGGGAACGGACCTAGGCTTGAGCTGCTGCCGAGGGGGGCCTAGTCTGTTATATTATGATCTTGTAGTTTACAAAAAGGGTAAGCATACTATCCTAATAATATTATCAACGAGAAAGTTTGGCATGTTTATTACTTTTGCTGGGAAAAAACTGCTGACTTAACTTTGATGGATATAGCGTATACATTACACAGGTTATAAATTATTTATAAATATATTGCTTAAATTGGACAAAATATATATGACAAGTATGTTGCAAGAAATCCTGAGAAATATTTTGTCGTACGCTACGTAAATTATTAGAGTTACATGAAGATAATAATAAATTATGTTAAATGCTGTGGTGGTCAAGTACTTTGTCCGGAAGAATATCAATCTGATATCCGGAGGTTCTCAAACCACGGCATGTACCAAAATTTTCAACACTATCGGCTGAAGGAGAAGGAACACATCGTGAGGAAACCTGAACTTGAGAATTATTCCGTGTCTACTTGTACTGTATGCGCGAAAACATAGAACTGTGTTTTTGGTGTCGAATACGTCGTGGATTGGCGAGTTCATTATGCTCATACCTTCCTTCGTGAAGACGCATATGACCTTGCAGTGGTTCTCTTACACGCTGATGATGATATATGGTGTAATGATTTGTAAGGTTATAAAAGCAAGTATAGTCGCAGGCAGCTGCTACTAGCATATAAAACAATGTCAATTAATAATATATCTAAATGCGTCACTTCTCTTGGATAATACTTAGAGTTAATATTTAAGACTTAAATTTTCACGCAATTTTATATATTTAAAAAAAAATTGTTACAAGATCAAGAGTCGTTTAAAAAAACACCGTAGTATGTACATGAAACACAGTTCCTTAGAGGATTATTAACGTCAAAACTACTAAATAAATCACCATAAACTATATGACTATTAGATTCGAAATGTTACATAGATGATTCTAAGGTACTTGTTTTTTCGGGGTCATTGTCCCTTTGCTATTTTTAATTGTCCAACGAAGCGAACAGAAATCAGCTATTAAGATTAAAGCAAAGAAGGAATTAGGTTTTTTGCAATATTTAATTTTATATATCTATATTCGAGATAAGAAAGAAAAACACACCTAATAATATTTTTTCCATTGCCTATGAGTTTCTGTTCTCAAATATATTTAATCTAGAAACGAATTAATAGTACTTTACTCAGCCTGCAAGCTACAGATTATCCGATTTTTTTCCGGTCTGTATATTAGATAAATGCACTCCTGTGCCTTATGGTGGCTCAGTAAAGAAACACATCTGAAAATGAGTAGTAAATTTCTTAACATACTTAAAGGTAACGCTAGCGCTAACCTTAATTTAAAAAAAATCAGGTAAGCGTTAACTTACTGAGAAAATCTATAACAAAAACCGATAACAAGGCGACAGCCACATAAGCCCGGTCAATTAGAGACAAAGACAACCAATGGTCGGAACCGACAAATATATTTCTTCGAAAAAAAAGGGCAAGGTGAGGATTTGTTTAAGGGTTCGCTAAACAATAGCATTAAGTATTTACCAATTTCCAATTTCCTGGTCAGAGACCTACCTGTGAGTTGGATTAGGGATAGTATATAGTCATTATATAAAGGCGAATTGTTGTATTTTTAATCTATTTTATGGCCGACTGAACTTCCGTTTATCATATCATAAAGCCCGTATGGGGTCCCATCGAAAATCAGCGCTGCAGTATTGCTGTACTGCACATACTTGCTGAAAGGGTTTGCCCATCGTTGGACATTTTTTTTTAAATTTTAACATGTATGTAATTTTTTTTGTCTAATCTGTTTCTTTAATTTAATTGTTGTTCCAACAATAAACAATTTCTTCCTTCCTTCTTAAAGCGAAAAATTAACATAAACGTGTCAAGTGTATTTAAATGATTAAATGTGAGAATTAAAACTGTTTCAAAATGCACAGACATCTGTTCTGATAATTTTATTTATGTTGTAGTTAACAATTGCAATTTATCGATTACTAGATTAGCTAGATTTCGTAAAAAACCGGCACAATCTAAATACTAGAAATTGTGACATACTGGTTGTCCCACGTTTTAGACTTAGTAAAACCGGTAATAGTTTTTTGGGAAATTGTGTTAGATTTTACAACAAAGTACCAAGGGATATTACCGATTTGCCGGATTGCGAGTTTAAGCGCCATGTCAAGCGTGTTTTAATGTCAAAAGGCTATTATACAGTGGATCAATATGTGAACGATGGTGATGTCTGGAATTGACTCATCTCAGTGCATCCATTAAAAACGTTTGTGACATTTATTATTATATAGATAGAATATATTATTATTCTAAATATTATATATATTTATTAAAAAAATAAACCAGATCGAGTTTCTTGCCGGTTCTTCTCGATGACTGGGTTGTTTTCCGAACCGGTGGTAGTTTTGACGTTCATGAGTGCCTTCTTAGAGCCTAAATTGAATAAAGTGATTTTGATTTTGACTATATTAATTATTAAATCTGGCGAGAACGGCAATTTTTTTATGGGCCATAGTTACCCTACATCCTTTTCTATATATATAACGTCTAATCAAAATGTTATGATTATTGGTTGAGTATTTAAGGTGTGAAAACTAACAAATAAACAGACTCTCGTTAATATTCAATATTGTAGGATATTTATGCGAAATTAATCGTAATACCAGCCAAGAAGTAAAATAATTGTGAGTAATAGAAACTAAGTTATATAAACAGAGGTTAACATAAATTTATTCACAATTTAATCAGTAGCCTTTTCACTACCGTAGAGAGGTGTGTTTTTTGCTGCGCTCTCGATAATTTATAAAAGGTAAAAACAAAAGAATAAACGGTTAAAAATAGGCAACTGTTAATTTGTAGTTAATGCTCGATTAATTGTTCGGTTCATTGAATACACGCAGTCATTTGGTACGAAACTTTCATTAAGTTTTAGTACTGCAAGCGGGCTGGATTTTTTTATAGTATGACATATAAACATAAGTTCTTAAGAGAAAACGTGAATTGCGTTTAATTCATACAAACTTATTTCCCTATTTTACTCCTATATATTGGTATTAAAACAAATATTTGTTTGCCATACAATGTATATCTACCGTTGCTATGCCCTAATCAAAAGATCTAACCGATAGTTATTTTTTTTTTCTATAAAATAATTACTGCAAGAACTAGAAGCCCTCTAAATTTACTAGTATTATATTTGACATATACAAAAAATAAAATAAAAGCCTGTAAAACTAGGTATAAATTTTTGATATTATTTATTTTTTAATTCCGTCCAGTTTTGGTGGAGGAAACAAACTACACAAAACTATAATTTCCTCTATTGCATGTAATTATACCTATAATTAGTCCGAGCTGCAGTTATCCCTCTCTAGCTTTCTTCTGTACTTCAGGAAGAACGCGACAGCAATAGTTTCTTATTATAACGTATTTTACATATGTCTTGTAGGCCGCTTTGTATTATTGTACCAAATATTAATTAACTGTCCTTGCATACAACGGATTATTGTATTATAGATATAGCCACCAAATTCCCTCGACGTTAAAATGAAAAGATCAACCATTTTCATCTCATTAAACATTAAAATAAATTGCACATAGATACTACATTCCTTTTACAACAATACAATAGATTCGGTAATACCACCCTCGTTTCATAATAATATTACTCGAACTAAAGTACAAAATTTTACACAAGTAAATTCCCAATAACACAGCATACAAAATACGACCTTATTACCTTTGGCATACAAGTGAATAATTGTACTTGTACCCTTTTTTGCATTTACGTTTCCGAGAAAGGACACTGCACCCCGATGTACCTGACCGTCAAAAAAAAGTTACCTGACCTCACCTTTATTTTCGAAAATATATTCCTAAAGGCAGGAAATCGCGACAATGCGACCGAGCGGCCATAGTTTTGTGGAGTGTACACGAGGCATTTTAGTAAAATGCGCATGGGTGTGACAATGGGCAAGCGTAAGTAGGATTGCATTGTTCAGTGGATTTCAACCTGTGGTACAATTGAAATGTTACAGTGCAGAACGCTTGATTTTTTTATAATAAATCTATTTTTCTTTTACTTCTTTTTACAGTCAAATGTATAGCAAACCCTTCTTTACTGCCAAATTAAACGAAGCTTGAAATGAGATATACTTACAGTATTTCAAACGATCTTGAATAAAAACTACATTACGTTAATCTAGATTCTTTGAAATATTTTTAGCATAAAATAGACTAGTTTAAATTACACTTATTAGCAAATAAATAGAGTTCAAATTTAATTATTCTCAAATTAAGTTATACATATATATAGCGACTAGATGATCATTATCCTAATGAATCTTGTTTAAAAACCGGTGTATACGCTTCACGTAAGCCTAGTTAAGTTAAAAAGACATACGATAGAAATTATTCTTGATTTGATCTGAGTAATAACAATATAATGTATAACCATTTTTAAACTCCATTCCTTTGTAAAAATATAGAATATAATAACTACGAGTGATGTAAATTTCTAAGAGTATGTCTGACAATATGTTCGTTAAATGAAAACAAAATTTAATATACTATCGAAATCAAAGACTTTGAAGAAGATACAAGATTTTAAAATGTTAACATAACGTGAATCATAAAAATTCGTAGTCAGTCAAGGTCAAGGCGAAGGTCAGGGTAGGGGTCGTGGGACGAGCGGGTCGCCCGCGCCGCACCGCATTTCGTTGATTCACCGAAGGTTACCCACCTCTGACATTTCACCCGACGCTCT
>MU159115.1:126528-165035 GCA_015888305.1 Antheraea pernyi | reverse complement strand
CGCTCTTAAGCATTAATGGCTATAACTCGATTGTGATAACTGTTTTATTGTTGATAATAAACTATATGATGATATAAACGGTTGTGATAAAAGACAGGTATATAACTAGAATGAAGTATAATATTTCATAGGCATAAATATCAACCCTTAACGAAACTTCAATTTATTGTGTATTTATTTTTCATTTTAATTCTTTTACTTAAGCTATAATAAAATGTAGGCACCAGTGGAAAAATATACAATAGACTTGTTGATTGCAATTTTCAAAGACGAAGCCACTCCTTGTCATTAAGGTATGTATGTATGTATATGTAATATTTATAATTACATATTATTAAAAAAAGCCCTCTGCGGCATCCGTCTGTCTGTCTGTTCGCGATAAACTCAAAAACGAGCGAACGAATTTTCATGCGGTTGTCACCAGTTGATAAAGTGACTCATAAGGAAGATTTAGGTTAATTTATCAAGGATTTTTTTATTATCAGTGCGACATAACGTCCTCCGGGCCCGCTAGTTAATAGTATAATGCAAACAGGTATAAGTATTTTAATTATTAGAAGATAACTTTCTTTATTCATATAAATTTTATACATTAAATAGTATGTCCTTAAACGCAGAGGCTTTTAAACTATAAAGACATATCTATATACTAATTTAAACCTAGTGGATTTGAATAGAATTCTTTCTTCTAACCAGGGCTAGCCTCAAATAATAAGATTCAGCGTTTTTAAACGGATTATTTATCAGATGAAATGTAATTTCAGTTTGGATAGGATAACGTAATAGTTTAAGGTTTTGAAGATTTGTTTTGGAGAAAAAAAAAGAAAATATAAAGCTAACACAAAACACGGAAACATTTGCTATGAGCTGAAGTAATTCTAGGAAGACACTACAAACTAGTGCTGGGTTATTAAATATATAACTATAGTTTTTATATGTTTATAAAGATCAAAAACCTTGCTAAAATTATAACATTTTTTTAATATAAATTAGTTTTTTCGATCGCGCCCCTTTTATTATTTGTGATTTATCATATTGCTTTATTTCGTAATTAACAAAATTGTACATATAATTTTCAACTAAAGGTCACTAGATATATTAAAGTTAAGTCAATAACACAAACCAACCAACAAATAGCGAATTAATTAGCGAATGCCACTGATTACAATTCACGAGAGGTTTATAGCATAACTAATGAGGTACGTTAATTAACTTGTGGAGTTAATAAGTGATTTTCGTTTAACCTATGTTGATACGTTATATTTCGTGATATTAAATTTCACGCGACGCGCTGTAAATTAGATAGCTTTTAGATACAGCCACAGTATTAGGATTGGTTGATTGTTACGCAATATTACTGTTTAGGGTTTTAAATATATCAAGCACATTTCAGTTTTCTTATATGTGATTGTGTTGTGCCTTGTATCTGTTCAATTATTTTTAACAAATGATCTACTTGTTATTACTGTTATGAACAGTTTAACTTTACCTTTGTGAATATGTTTGTATCATATAGTAATCTTAGTTACCACTATATTGATACTGGTTTATTTTTAACTAGCCTCTGCCCGCGACTTCGTCCGCGTTTAATAGTTACTTTCTGATAACGCTAACACGCAGTGGAAGCTCTCATCCGGAAAAAACCCCCAATTTTGAAACATTCTTCATTAGTGCTCCGCTCCTATTGGTCGTAGTGTGATGATATATAGCCTATCACCTTCCTCGATAAATGAGCTGTATAACACTGAAAGAATTTTTCAAATCGAACTAGTAGTTCCTGAGATTATCCCTTACAACGTCACAAACTTATAAATTCACAAACTGTACCTCTTTATAATTTTAGTATAGATTACTATGAAATGATATGATAGCTGTGGAATGCTAACTTCCTTCAAATGGTTGTGTGATATATCTTTTTGTTATAATTTTTATATAGTAACTACTGTACTGTACTGTACGAAGACACATATTGTCGCTACTATTGCACCGTTTGAACATATTGAATCTCAAGTTTTTACAATAGATATTACTATGATACAATTGATAAAAGAAGTGTCTCAGGAACAGATACAAAAAAACACAATCAAATTAAGAACGAAAACGGTACATCTATTAACTCTTTCCTACTCGGTAACATATTAGTAATACAGTTCATAGATTTGAAACGAGTTTCGTGAATTAGTTTGCGATGTTATAGGCGTGATATTACGTTTAGCGAGCGATATATAAAGCACTGACTAAAATTCAAGTTGATATATTGTATGAACCTGCATTTTATATTGTTATCACAAATCGATTGTCAAAGAGAACGTCGACCCGGTAAAAATATAGTGAAAAAATCGAATGCAAAAAATTGTAGCATTTAAAATGCTAAATAATAATCACCGTTATTTCCACCTTTATACCTAACGATCGATATGCTATTATCAACAGCAATGACCTGCAAATCACATGCTTTGGCGTTATAATAAAAAGAACTGCAGTGTTGTAAAATAAAGACTGTATTGAAGAATTTGGTTTCAGGAATGGTCTGATAATTTAACATATTACTTCGTTAAGTGTTCTGGGTATTCAAATCAATGAGGACAACTATTTTTATTATCCACAGATCATTATTCTGAATCTTAATCTACATATGCTTGTTAAATAGCACGTGCGGGAGGACTTCATTCCTAAGGACGTAGCTGTCTTTAAAAAGTTTGGGTAGTACAAAACTCGTAAAAAAATCTAGTTATAATAATAGCTTTTCTTAACTGTATTATTCTCCTGAATAGCTGTTAATATTATTATTTTTTTATATAATTATGGATGGCTAAAATTCTAAAATGGTGATTTTTTTTATTTGTCTTCCAAATCTGATGAAATTTCATACCTTTATTTAACTTATTAATGCACTGTTCACATCGGTAAGAAACTTTTTTTTAAATATATAAAACAATTCTAAGATTTGTTTTGTTTAACCTTCAAAAGATAACACAGGTAAGAACTCGCTAAATGACTTTGACTTATGCCCTACGGTTGGTCGAGGTCGAAACAGTGCCCGGCGGGTCGCCGGTTCAGATGCTAATGCAGGTTAATTGCGGATTCAGTACCACCTCGCCTTTAGAAAACGCACACGGGACTGGAATTTTAAAACATTGTACCTTATTTTTGTGCTTGTATTTTGAATGGAGAATATTAAAATTTGTGTGAACTTTACAGGTAGATACTTACGGCCTATTACAGTAAGAAGTTTTGAAAGGTTCCTTATTTATGTTTTGTTTGTAAAGGTTTTATTGTTTTGTTCTTTACAAATTCTAATTGTGAAGTTTCGTTAATACATATCTATTATTTTGTAAGCAAAGTTACCTTTCCTACTCGGTAACATATTAGTAATACAGTTCATAGATTTGAAACGAGTTTCGTGAATTAGTTTGCGATGTTATAGGCGTGATATTACGTTTAGCGAGCGATATATAAAGCACTGACTAAAATTCAAGTTGATATATTGTATGAACCTGCATTTTATATTGTTATCACAAATCGATTGTCAAAGAGAACGTCGACCCGGTAAAAATATAGTGAAAAAATCGAATGCAAAAAATTGTAGCATTTAAAATGCTAAATAATAATCACCGTTATTTCCACCTTTATACCTAACGATCGATATGCTATTATCAACAGCAATGACCTGCAAATCACATGCTTTGGCGTTATAATAAAAAGAACTGCAGTGTTGTAAAATAAAGACTGTATTGAAGAATTTGGTTTCAGGAATGGTCTGATAATTTAACATATTACTTCGTTAAGTGTTCTGGGTATTCAAATCAATGAGGACAACTATTTTTATTATCCACAGATCATTATTCTGAATCTTAATCTACATATGCTTGTTAAATAGCACGTGCGGGAGGACTTCATTCCTAAGGACGTAGCTGTCTTTAAAAAGTTTGGGTAGTACAAAACTCGTAAAAAAATCTAGTTATAATAATAGCTTTTCTTAACTGTATTATTCTCCTGAATATTAATACTTGATTGATATTGATTGATTGATCGATTAAATGACAAGGAGGACATCATCTATGATTTATTTATTTATTTCAATCACCAATTTTGAGGTCTAAGGGGTGTTGAATAACATCATAAGACTTGAGACACCCAAGCCAACCTAACCTACATTTGGTACACCCTGCTAAATAACGAACGAGGCAATGACGAAAGGTAGGGTTTTACAGCCTGACTGGGTCGAAGCAGAGATTGAAAAGCAGGTCTCAAAACGCTTTGATTAATTAGAACTAAAGATGTAACATCGTTCATAAAAAACATCGATGTTAAAACTTTGATTGCTTATGAACGACATATCGATTTTTTTTGGATTGTACTGTGCTTACCATCAAGCATAGTCCAGTCATTTTGGCATGCTACAATACAAAAAAAAAAACATTTACACTAGGACAGTCCAATACATGCATTTGTAAAGAATAGACTCTAAGATAAGAGCAATCATCATTATAGGTGTTTACTACGTATTATATGCTAGAACAAATGACTTAAGTAAATGGTTAAATGAAAAAACTAGCATAACATGTAAGAATTCCAATTTTATTTTTACATTAAATTACTTCAATAAATGCAAGTAAATGCAGATTTGACCTAACCCTCGGAAACATTACTTTATATAATTTTTGTATGTACAACGTGTATAAAAAGTTTCATAATAATCGGGTGAATAGTTAAGGCGTGAAAACGTAACAAACAAACTTACATTACTATTTATAATATTAGTGAGGATACTAATATTACATTTATAGTTGGTGTTATAACATATACACAGCTAGGTCGTTATTATGTGCCGCGTAGCGCGGTGAGACTGGGCGATATGACAGCTGCACCGGTATGACACTCGTCCGGTCGAGAGGTCGACGAGCGGTCACTCGTCGATATCCAAATGTTTTTCTCCTGGCACAAACGTTTGCCACACGTCAAGGGCACTCCTCTCGAGAGGTCCCGTCGAGGAATTTAACTTTACGACTTGTTAACTGTTTTCGTTAAGCAGGTGTTGTTCGAGTCAATGTTTGTGTATACCTTTTGCTACATCGACGAAGATGGAAGCGTCCGTCCTGTGTACTAAAGTTATATTTGTTACTTTCTAGTATATTTTATGAATCATGTACTTTTAATGGGCAACTATAACAAACACCAATTACATCGATATTTACGGACAACTTACTTGAAAAAAATACAGTAATAACAAATGCTTCTATATTCCTATTTAGATTCACAAAACTTTAAAATCTGTACCACTCTTTCCTACTCGGTAACATATTAGTAATACAGTTCATAGATTTGAAACGAGTTTCGTGAATTAGTTTGCGATGTTATAGGCGTGATATTACGTTTAGCGAGCGATATATAAAGCACTGACTAAAATTCAAGTTGATATATTGTATGAACCTGCATTTTATATTGTTATCACAAATCGATTGTCAAAGAGAACGTCGACCCGGTAAAAATATAGTGAAAAAATCGAATGCAAAAAATTGTAGCATTTAAAATGCTAAATAATAATCACCGTTATTTCCACCTTTATACCTAACGATCGATATGCTATTATCAACAGCAATGACCTGCAAATCACATGCTTTGGCGTTATAATAAAAAGAACTGCAGTGTTGTAAAATAAAGACTGTATTGAAGAATTTGGTTTCAGGAATGGTCTGATAATTTAACATATTACTTCGTTAAGTGTTCTGGGTATTCAAATCAATGAGGACAACTATTTTTATTATCCACAGATCATTATTCTGAATCTTAATCTACATATGCTTGTTAAATAGCACGTGCGGGAGGACTTCATTCCTAAGGACGTAGCTGTCTTTAAAAAGTTTGGGTAGTACAAAACTCGTAAAAAAATCTAGTTATAATAATAGCTTTTCTTAACTGTATTATTCTCCTGAATAGCTGTTAATATTATTATTTTTTTATATAATTATGGATGGCTAAAATTCTAAAATGGTGATTTTTTTTATTTGTCTTCCAAATCTGATGAAATTTCATACCTTTATTTAACTTATTAATGCACTGTTCACATCGGTAAGAAACTTTTTTTTAAATATATAAAACAATTCTAAGATTTGTTTTGTTTAACCTTCAAAAGATAACACAGGTAAGAACTCGCTAAATGACTTTGACTTATGCCCTACGGTTGGTCGAGGTCGAAACAGTGCCCGGCGGGTCGCCGGTTCAGATGCTAATGCAGGTTAATTGCGGATTCAGTACCACCTCGCCTTTAGAAAACGCACACGGGACTGGAATTTTAAAACATTGTACCTTATTTTTGTGCTTGTATTTTGAATGGAGAATATTAAAATTTGTGTGAACTTTACAGGTAGATACTTACGGCCTATTACAGTAAGAAGTTTTGAAAGGTTCCTTATTTATGTTTTGTTTGTAAAGGTTTTATTGTTTTGTTCTTTACAAATTCTAATTGTGAAGTTTCGTTAATACATATCTATTATTTTGTAAGCAAAGTTACATTAGCCTAAAGCCTAAACTGTTCTTCATTACCTACTTCTCATACTACATAGTCTTTCTTTATATGTGCAAAAATTATTAATTTTTTATAGTTTCGTGTAAGAGTGTTGAGAATAATTTCTCAACAAACTAAAACATCATAATAACATATGTCATTCGTATAATAATGTCTACAAAATACACAGTTTCCATGTCACCTATGAGGTTAGTGTACGAGGCCCGTTTTGTTACCGTGCTTTCCCCGGTAGGCCTACTCCACGGTCTGTTTTACTAGTAAATGAGTTCTTATTGAGCCTCTTTTCCTTCTTTATTATTAATACTTGATTGATATTGATTGATTGATCGATTAAATGACAAGGAGGACATCATCTATGATTTATTTATTTATTTCAATCACCAATTTTGAGGTCTAAGGGGTGTTGAATAACATCATAAGACTTGAGACACCCAAGCCAACCTAACCTACATTTGGTACACCCTGCTAAATAACGAACGAGGCAATGACGAAAGGTAGGGTTTTACAGCCTGACTGGGTCGCAACCACCATGTATATGGCGAAAAAGCCAGTCATAGTGATTCGCTTCTGCGGGTTGCGTTTCGGGATCAGCCTGAGCATATCCAGCATTTCGCAAGCCGGCATGACAGCGGCAACTGGCGATGGACAGTGTCACTCGGTGGTCGTCATTGTTTTTGGATTGTACTGTGCTTACCATCAAGCATAGTCCAGTCATTTTGGCATGCTACAATACAAAAAAAAAAACATTTACACTAGGACAGTCCAATACATGCATTTGTAAAGAATAGACTCTAAGATAAGAGCAATCATCATTATAGGTGTTTACTACGTATTATATGCTAGAACAAATGACTTAAGTAAATGGTTAAA
This sequence comes from Antheraea pernyi, assembly GCA_015888305.1. Taxonomy (NCBI): domain Eukaryota; kingdom Metazoa; phylum Arthropoda; class Insecta; order Lepidoptera; family Saturniidae; genus Antheraea; species Antheraea pernyi. Next base: position 157,636 of record MU159115.1, on the reverse strand, counting down.
TGAAAAAACTAGCATAACATGTAAGAATTCCAATTTTATTTTTACATTAAATTACTTCAATAAATGCAAGTAAATGCAGATTTGACCTAACCCTCGGAAACATTACTTTATATAATTTTTGTATGTACAACGTGTATAAAAAGTTTCATAATAATCGGGTGAATAGTTAAGGCGTGAAAACGTAACAAACAAACTTACATTACTATTTATAATATTAGTGAGGATACTAATATTACATTTATAGTTGGTGTTATAACATATACACAGCTAGGTCGTTATTATGTGCCGCGTAGCGCGGTGAGACTGGGCGATATGACAGCTGCACCGGTATGACACTCGTCCGGTCGAGAGGTCGACGAGCGGTCACTCGTCGATATCCAAATGTTTTTCTCCTGGCACAAACGTTTGCCACACGTCAAGGGCACTCCTCTCGAGAGGTCCCGTCGAGGAATTTAACTTTACGACTTGTTAACTGTTTTCGTTAAGCAGGTGTTGTTCGAGTCAATGTTTGTGTATACCTTTTGCTACATCGACGAAGATGGAAGCGTCCGTCCTGTGTACTAAAGTTATATTTGTTACTTTCTAGTATATTTTATGAATCATGTACTTTTAATGGGCAACTATAACAAACACCAATTACATCGATATTTACGGACAACTTACTTGAAAAAAATACAGTAATAACAAATGCTTCTATATTCCTATTTAGATTCACAAAACTTTAAAATCTGTACAATCATTTTACATAGTATAAAACAAAGTCCCCTACCGCGTCTGTCTGTCTGTCTGTTCGCGATAAACTCAAAAACTACTGAACGGATTTTCAAGCGGCTTTCACCAGTGGATAAAGTGACTCATGAGGAACGTTTTGGTATATAATTTGTCAAGGATTTTTTTTATATTCAGGGCGGGACAAGGTCTGCCGGGTCCGCTAGTATAGGATATATTTCAATTGGGGAGGGCTACTACGAAACATTTCGTTTTCTCTTAGTCATATATAAGCCGCGCCACCTAACGGAGATACTTAAAAACCTAAAATGTACATTACAGAATCGTTTAATTCATACTTTACATTCTAATAAACGGTTTTTAGTACTTAAAAGTCAATTAGCCATTACTGACTAAATCTGTCATTAAATAGATGATAACCAAAACATCGTCTGTGTCGTTTATTACCTCAAACTCTTATATACAGAGGAGAATACGTAAGCACCACATCGCTCCACTTCTCCACAGTAAGAAAACACATCTTTGAACTTATAAATACATAGTTGCTTTTAGACTTTCACACCTTAATATTAGACAATGATGGTGGTAGAGCCACGCTGAAACTATTATTGATTTTAGCATGAATGGGTCGGCTCGCCCGGGGTAGTACCACCCTCTCATATAAAACCGACGTGAAGTAACAGTGCTTGCATTGTTGCGTTTCGCTCGGTCAGTGAGAGCGCCGGAGACCCATCTCCCCTCCCCTCTCCTCTCCCTTTCCCTCCCCTAACCTTTCCCTCCGAAAGATGGCAACGCACTTGCGACTCCTCTGGGGTTGTTAGTGTCCATGGATGGTGGTGATCACTTAACAGCAGGTGACCCACATGTTCGTTTGCCACCTATGACATAAAAAAAAAAAAAAAAAACAAAATTTTTTGTGAAAATTTTTAAAAAAAAAAAAAAAAAAGACAAATCTTGTGTGACAATTCTTGTTTTTGATAAGAACCAAGTGTCTAAAAAGCAAATATTTGCTATAAATGTATCCAGTAGTTTTTGAAGAATCCGAACTGCAGACTACTATCATTTTATTTATACAAGAAAGTATTAGAATATCCCTGTTTTGTCACAGATATTACTTACTTAATGGAGTTAATAATAACTATGTTTTTGGGGGGATTTTGGTATGTCATGTAGTGGATTTTATTCATAATCTTATGTTACTTGACTCTATACTGTGTAAAATTGGTGGCGTTTTATGTAATATAGTTTGTTTATTGTACATAAGTGAAGTGAATGGAAAATAATACCACGGACCATGAATTCTGAGATGCCAAAAAAACTCCATGGAGAGTGCTAACAAGATGGCCTCCATCTTGTTAGTTCATTGAAATTATATCAAGAAACTTGTAATATCGACACTCACTTGACGATGGCAGTAATAGTCTACTAGAAGACTGGTTGTCAAAAATGGAATGGAAGAAGAACTTGTAATACTATTAACTACTCGACAATGGCAGTAATAATCTAAAAGAATGGTTGCCAAAAATAAAGTAAAAAAAAACTATGATTTATAAAGTGGATTTAAAAGCTACAGATTATGTCCATTTTTAATATTTTCACCGATATTCCGGTATCTTCGAACGAACTTCGTATCCTGGCAACCCCGGTCGTGTGAGGTGACTCCGACTGGACGCGGGCGGTCTACAAACACGACTGTACATGTTTGTGTTTGCATCCGAGCCACCTGCTCCGTAACGACGCGTCTCTCCGGAAAAAAAATGACCTTGTATGCATCCAGTTTGAGAAAGCTTTATTTACTCTTTGAAGAACAGTTTTGTATTTAAACTTATTTATTAATCTAACTTAATTAAGTAGTAATAGAAGCTGTATTGTTAATTTATGTGGCGCTATTTCAATTCTCACATATAGACTTAATATAAGTATTAATATAGTCATTAAGTTAAGTCTATTAAGTAGTACAGGCTTAGCGATGACAAAAATCGGGCAAGCGGTGTAATGCGCATGCGCGGGAACAGAAAAGTAAACGTATAACTATGTTTACTTAAATATTATGTAAGCAAATCGCGTATTTATGTAGTTTTTTTCTGTACGTAAAATATATTGTTATAGTAATAAACAAGGCAGATGAAGTCGCAGGTATCAGCTAGTATTTATTATAGATACTGATAAAATCGCATATATAAAAATAACCACGCAATTTTATATTTTTGTAACGTTAGAAAGAATTCAATGTATTTACTAACCGATTTATACATATTCATATTTTGTTGCTGTAAAAAATGTAACTTTTATTTTATTTTAACGACTATCGCTTTAAGAAACGCTTGGTTAATTCCCAACAGGGTTTAAATACAATTTGTATGTAAATTTCAAGTATGAATTTAATGAAATAATGAAATGTTCTGTATAATATCTTTATATATAAATTTCTTCTTCACGTGTGTATGTCACTGAACCCCTCCTAAACGGTTGGACCGATTTTGATGAAATTTTGTGTGCGAGTTCCAGTGGATCCGAGAATAGTTTAGATTCACAATTGGACCCGGTAGGTGGCACAGCGGTTGAATTTTTATATTTTTTTTATTATCAAGGCAAACAACGTCTGCCGGGACCGCTAGTACATATATATTTTTGCTATTAATAATATTCATATTGTACATTTACTTAAAACTCCTGCATAGATATACATATAATTTATACTGACGTCAATTTTATATTGTTCATTATTTCTTTGATCTAATTGGTGAGTTTGATCGCTTTAACTAAAGTAAGTGTAGCTCTCGGGTTATTCTGCGGAAACGTAAACAAATATACCGAAGTTTGTAACAACGAACTCGTTTGTATGTAATAATAATTTATACCGCGTTATCCCTAAGGGACTATATTGATGTATCTGCCTTGGGAAGGACAATATTTTTTTTACCACAATGTAGAGATATGGAATAGGCTCCAGCCAAACGCAAAGAGAGATTTCAACAGACCCGTATAATAACAACGGCTGCAAATATGATCTCTCATCTATAAGAAAGAAAGAAATAGTTTATTGCTGGAACAGTCATAGAATTAACAAATAAATTAGACAAAAAAAAACGTGAATAAAGAAAAAAAAAACTAACAATTGGTGAACTCATTCAGCAAATATGCTGCAGTACAGAAGTACTACAGCGCTGATTTTCGATGGGAGCCCATATGATAAACGGACGTTCAGTCGGTCATATAAATGTCACAAAGTTAAGAAGAACAAACCTTTTGTTTACACCGTTGTGTTTAATCTGTGCCGTATTAACCATCAGGTGACGTACAGTTAATTATTGAAAAATACCTAACAGACAATGTTTAAAAATAAAATAAAAGCCTCCAACGTTGAAAGCACGGGAGGTTATGTTTACGTAAAGTATGGCGCGGATGCGTGGCGGGCGCGTGCCGAGCGCACTCCACAAATAATACCTCTCTGAACTCTGTTGATTTTACCATGCCTCTATATTTATGGAACGTGTATAAGATATTAGATTGCGTTTTTCCGTTACCTTGTTTTGGTTTCTTACGTTTTTTATTCGACACTTTTTTTCTATCTGGGTTTTGACGCTCGACCAAAATATCACCTGATACAGTACACCTTAAACTTTTTGACCGCTCTAGACATAGATACACTGAACACAAATTTAGATAATACGTATTATATATATTATAATATCGAGACAACTTAAGGATAATGCCAATTTAAGATTCCCATAGTAATATCATAACTTTATTTTATATTAAACTTTTGACGATATAATGTCCAAGCTCTTATTACGGCTACATTTGGAGCCGCCAAAAAGATTGACAAACACTGTAAATTACTATGTGGTAACCTAGAGAGAAGATAGCTTTCAAAGGCAGCAGTTGGAACAAACTTTATAAATTCTGACCTGAACGAGTCACCTCGGATAGGATGTGACTCTTCATTACGCACTGAGAGGTAGACTAGGGCTCCTCTGACGGGAACAATTCACGTCTCTGGTTCCACCCCTTGCAAATCAGAGATACAAGTACCTTGTCGCTGTTTGGCCCAATTGAAACTAGCTACGTCAGTAATTGTCAGTCATTGTCACATGTTTTGTTCAAACTACATATCATCATCATATATATTAATACGTGAAGCCTAAACTTTGTATCCCTTTTTAAGAGAATTGCGCGAACGGATGAACGTGAAATTTGGCATAATTAAAGTTTATATGGAGGAGAAGTGCAGAAAGCTATTTTTTTATATAAAACGCATTACAAGTATATTATATTAATTAGGATATACATTACTCACACTACTGCTTGAATTTTACACAACATATACACACATGTAAATGAAAAAGACGTTTTGACAAAGTCATCCGTCATTTACTCTTAAGCTCCAATTACCTTTTTCAATATTTTTAACATGACTGACATTGCATGCCCTTTGATTATAGAAGTAAGTTGACAAAAGAACTCTAAAAAACTTCAAACTTTAAAAAATCAATGAACTATGGTCGAATGTCGACCACTGGGCGCCCACTAGTGTATATTTATTAGTTTAACCTAGGAAAGTAACTTTATTTACGTCGAGATAAATAGTAATTCCTCCACTCGAATTTCGAGGAGACAGGTATATTAGGTATATTTGAAAATTAAACCATCTTTGATAATCAAAAAGTGATGCACGTGCTCTCCAGGTGGTTCTAAAGAGTAACAGATTTTTGGCCGCTGCACTGTTCCACATAAATTGAACCTCGCAGCGAGAAATATATTAAACAATCAATCAACGATGATATTATTAAAGCCGTATGATTAAATTAATTCAAAAGTATTAGACAAACTATTATTTCCAATTTTTATATATTTCTACACAATATACACATCACGAACGGTCATTATTAATGTATTCGGAGATGTAAACAAGTTAATTAGGCTATACTCGAAATTAATTGATTTGTCGTAGGACATGTAAATAGCGAATAGACGGACACGTATTTTTCGGAAGGTCGACAAAATTACACCAAGATAATTAATTAAGTTTCGTCACACAACATTCTACAAACGAAGTAATGTAATATTAATGAAAATTGAATAAATACCATTATCGGCTGATGGCAACAAAATGTAGGAAACATATATCTAATGGCATGAAATCTATTCCCGTGGTAACGTATTGTAATGTGATAATTCAGAAGTATCTTAGTGTTTAGAATCACCATAAGTTCAAAACCACCAAACTGGATATTACCGGTCAAAAGAAGGCCTTAACCCTATAGTGGGAGGCTTCCTGGCAAATCATATATTAGTACAAAATAACCTCATTAAAACGAACCCCGATAAGTCGAAACTCTCTATAAAGTCAAAAGTATTTTTTTCTTTATCTTTATGATTTCAAATGAGAAACCATTGCAACTTAAATAATGAATAAGTAACGTATCGAATTTTTTATTATCGAATCATCAACAATATTTAATAATTTCTCAGAACTACTTTAACTTTTAACATTGCCTCTGTTACAATACTATTTAATTAATTCATTTGTGTAACTCAAAATTAGGTGACATGGAATTTAAGCGTCAAACATTTATTTACAAGAATCATTCTAAATTACAATCTCTATAAGTCGAATTTTGCCACTTCTTCCTTAAATTTTGACTTAACGAGGATCCATTGCACTTATGATTCGAATAAAATTTTGTCACGAAGTTCTCTCTGAATTATTGAGAGTTATTTTTATAGTAATAACAGATCATATTTTTACGAAGGCTTTTTTTATTTCTTACGGGAAAGAAACTAGTTTAAGTTCACTGTACAAAAAAACGTAGGTCATGTCCAAAACTTACATTGAATATTACAGATATCTGTTTGTATTTCTTTATTTCTACTTAAATCGATTATTATTAATTAAAGACAGCTTTGTATCAAGACAATTTTGTACCTTTAGTATACATACTACTGAGTATAAAACCTGTGAAATCTCTTTTCTCATTAGCTTTTTGAAATCTCACATATGAACAGAAAGGTTAAAAAAAAATCGCTTTTTAAGCACATATTAAGTAAAGCAGGAAGCTATACCGACGGCAATTATCACGTAACTTGCTTGCGCAGTGATATTTAAAATTGGCCAATACACTTTTGTCAAATGTCCGCCGGATACACGAATGTGAACTAAAGCGTTGTAACCAGTTCGATTGCTCACACTGACTATATCGTCGCGGATATTATATATACATGCCAATTTACCTAACTTCCCAGGAGAACACCATCATAATATTATAAATTAGCTTTTGCTTGCCCGTTCGCTCGCTTTAATATAGAATTGACGTATTCTTCGGGAATAATATTTTTTATCTGGATCGACTTATGTAGATACTCTGGGTATCTATTTCTTGCGTAGTTAAAGCGCGACAAACAAATTCACATTTGCATATTTCGAATTCCTACTAAAATTATAAACTAGCTTTTACCTGCTGCTTCACTTAAGTATATCTAATATATCCCTCGCGAACAAAGCTTTATTTTTTTATTAAGGGTAGGGACCCTGTGTCCTTTTTGTACCTCTGACAGTGTGTATGCAAAGTTTTACATTTATATTTTTATTTATATACAATGCGACAACATAATCTCTAGCAATACTTTTACAGGATAATCATTAGGTGATTCTCGTTTTATATCAATGAAAAAATAGATGATTAATATTTGACCAAATTATCTAGAGAAAAACAAAACTGATATACACTCAACATCAGATGATTTACGTAAAAACGAACTGGTGCAATAAATACGAAAGCAATGAATCACGCAGTCCAGCCTGCACCCCGCACCTCGGCCCGTGTCCCGCTTCCATCTGTTCGACCGTGCGGCATTCCGACGATAAGCAGTTACGTAATGATTAACCTTGAAAAGCGCCCCTTTAATTTTGTTTATTGAACCTACGCGTGACTTTTTTACGTTTAAAATTACCGTTCCCATACTTTTTTAGTTTTAGAACAAAATTTAACTAAGGTTATCTTTGTTGTTTATTAGAATTTGTTTTGATATTATTATTTTATATATTAAATGTGACCATGAACTATCACAGGATTGAAGGGTGTCACCCTTGAAACAACCACCTGGTATACATTTCATTTACATTACGATCGGCTGAGTAGTTAAGGCGTAAAAACGCAACAAACAAACTTACATTCTCATTTATAATATTAGTAAGGACTTTACTTCCATTTATTATGATGAAAACAAGTAAATAGATTATACTAGCGGGTCAGGCAGACGTTGTCCTGCTTTGACAATTTAAAAAATCCTGAAATCAGATAGCAGCACCACATATCGCGTCCAATTGAATGAATCTAAATTTTTTGGAATCCACTTCGACATAAAAAAATTCATTAAAATCGGTTCAGCCAGTAGTTCAGTCACATACATACACACAGAAGAGTTACATACATAAAGATATATTGCTTTATTAAAAAAATACACTCTTTAATTAGACTCCATGGTTGTATTATACCGATGACCAAAATAACCACTTGATCAACAAATGTTCGAGAGAATCTATCTACACGTGATCACGTACGAAGCGGGCACATATTTGTAAACGGTACTGATCACTTAGGCAGTCTGTTGTGTGGACGTGCTGTCCATTCGGGTCAGGTGCGACAACGGTACCTTATTTGAAGACAGCGATGACCCTACCAGAGAGAGACAGCACTTGCGGTTCTAAGAATTAGCTAAGGGTTAACTGAGAATAACTTATGCCGAGCTGTTTTAGTTGAAAATGTGTTAAGCAGAACTAAAATTAAGTAAACAAAACTTAAAATGAACAAATGTATACATTAGAATCTATTTTTTAAATATATAACTATATACTTGCCCATCTCGGCAGTACACGCGTCTGTTAACAAAAAAAAAATTATTATTAATTTCGAACTGACTACGCTATTGACCAAGCGAGGTCTTAACAGCTTCACCGGACTACTAAGGCGAGCGCTTAAGGCACTCATCCGATTTTATTTGACAACTAGCTCAAGGGTGCGCGGCACACCTCGGCTTGGGATGTTGCCTGATACACGCAATTCACGACCTATCTAAGCTAAGCTATAACGAAAAAATTGAAACTAAATATTTTCTTTACAATACGACGGTATATTCCGTCTTACTTCTTTTAAATGGAGATATTTAACTCAATTTTTGAAGTGAAAACTTCGTTAAGAGCGTTGAGTGGTATTTTTGGCAGGAGATAAATTTATTATTTACGTAAGGATAACCGGCCTTATTGCGCTTGTGCCAGAGTAGCGACGCGTAGTATAGGGGTCTGTGTACATATAATATTGATATTTTGCAGCTCATCAAATCAAATCAAAAATACTTTATTCAGTTTAGGCCCTAATAAGGCACTTATGAACGTCAAAGACTACTACCGGTTCGAAAAACAACCCAGTCATCGAGAAGAACCGGCAAGAAACTCGAGCGGGTACATTTTTTAAACATATATTTCCAATACATTATACAATGCTTTTAGTGAATGCACAGAGAGGAGTCAATTCCAGACATCACTATCATTCACATACTGATCCACTCTATAATATCCTTTTGAAACTAAAACCCGTTTGACATGGCGCTTAAATTTACAGTCCGGCGAATCGGTAACATGCTTTGGGACTTTATTGTAGAACCTAACACTATTACCTAAAAAACTATTACTGGTTTTACTAAGTCTGAAACGTTTACGTTAACATCATACGTTTGATTCATTAATAGACTTTATAAAAATATATGTCATTATCGCTTCGACTCCCATACATATGAAAACCACACTAACGTTAATAATTTCGATAAACAAATTCTGAACTTTAAATATTGTCATTCACTCTATAATTAATATGAAAATTCAAAAGAGAATACATTAGTTTCATTCTTTTCAGTTTTCATTTCTGTCGGTAGTATTTATGAACGCATCTTCTTACCTTTCATTTCGAATATTAATTTTATTTTTTCATATAAACCTTATCCTAACAACTAAAAACTCAACAAAAAATGAAATAGCTAATAAGTGCACAAAAGAAATAATACAATAATATAATTTTAATTTTCAATAGTCGGTACAAAAAAATGGCTTGTGTCATCAAATTATATCCGATTGTTTATTTATTATATTTGATTTAAACAAAAAAATATTAAACCATATCTAATTATTCATTTGGAGAAGAGTTTATTCAAACTAACAAGAGCTTTGCACAAGTGTTAACATTATTTATATTGCACGATATAAAACTTGTCAATCAAATGAAGAAATTTTTTGTAAAGATTTTTTTTTTATCTTTATTTTTGGCAACCAGTCTCTTAGATTATTACTGCCATTGTCGAGTAGTTAATAGTATTACAAGTTCTTCTTCTATTTTATTCTTGGCAACCAGTCTTCTAGTAGACTATTACTGCCATTGTCAAGTGAGTATCGATATTACAAGTTTCTTGATATAATTACAATGAACTAACAAGATGGTGGTCATCTTGTTAGATCTTTCCATGGAGTTTTTGTGGCATCTCAGAATTCATGGTCCGTGGTATTATTTTCCATTCACTTCACTTATGCACAATAAACAAATTATATTACATAAAACACCACCAATTTTACACAATATAGAGACACGTAACACAAGATAATAAATAAAATATAAAATCCACTACATGACAGACCAAAATCCCGCCAAAAACTACTTATAAAGAATTTAAAAGTTTAAAGCAGAATTACATAAACAGATACAGAGAAAAAATTCATCGGATCAATCGAACGTAAGTGTTGCCACCCGTACACGCAAATAATTAAATATCTTTCTCAGAAAGCATGTGAGATGTGAGAGACGATAATAAACTCTAACTAAACTCTAACTCTAAATAAAACAAACTTAACATTTCTGGCATATCTTTTCTTATAAGTTTATTACTCACGTATACATAACCTGTTTATTAGTTATAATTAATTATTCTTGTGTTTTTGGAAGGCTGCTGTTGTTTTTACGTTACAGGCGTATGTCGCGTACTCATTTTTGTAACTGTGCTGCATTCATACTTTTTATTCGTGCAAATGTGTTTCGAAGTTGGTAACCCTATTTGTCAGGTATCTGTGGTTAGTCGAACAAAAACAAACTCTTACCGCATCACTGATTCTATAATAACAAAATAACATCGACACGCACCCTACTTTAAATTTATATCTGTCGATGACTTTTAAATAACGAAACGGAACCGTTATTACTAATGATTCTGAAGAAAGTACCTAAGGAAATAAATAAATATTTTGATAATAAAATATACATCAGAGGATTACTATTAACCAGCGTCCATACTATTGACTCGAACTAATTACCGGATATATTATCGGATTTATAGATCATAATACTTGCTCTCCTGAAAAGTGAATTGGCAAAACATATTCATGTGAAAAGTCTCCAAAGCGTAGAAAATTTCAGCTTTACTTAATCTTTAACTCTGTCTTCTTCTAACATTATGGATTAGACAAAGTTAAATGTCTTCAATGTTAAATTTTTGCCAGAATTTTATAAGTAAATCGGTTTATAGCCAATTATTCATGCGATTTAAAACTTCCTTGTATTAAATAATGTGTTACAATTTTTTATTTGAAAGTTTTTACTATAAATTCCCGTATAATCTTCTCCTTTCATGTCATACTTTTTTTTAATAATAAAAAATTGGGCACGGACACAAATTCCTAAATTAGATAAATAATAGAAAAAACAATGAATACTTTACATTTTACTTTACAAAATATGCGTTATTATCATATATAAACTGTACCGAAAACGGAATTAACTTAGGTGTAATAATGTCTTACATACTTCTGAGAACAATATAGTTGTTATACGCCACATAACTGTCAGTTTTGTTCGGTCAAAGGTTAATTGAGATCTCGTTCGATTTTAAGTGTTTTATTAGTTAACTAGATGGTTTATGGATAATTATAAACCTTTTAATAACTCATTCTGACAGCTCTTCGTGTAATAAATCTTTCAACTAGAGCTTCACGTTCTATGTACTGATTTATTTCGTTAGCATATATCCAGTAAGTGATAAAAACAATGTTGATATTAAAATGGGATCAGATTTTTTAAACGGTGTTATTACAAAAAACGTAAAAAAGTTTCGAATTAAATGCACCGCGCTCGCCCGACGCAAGTTCGCGTTATCCTTTTTCGCAAGTCTAATCTAACGTAACCAAAGCGAGACGAAAGAGCAAGATGGCGAACATTCAGCGATCGCGATGCATTTAATTCGAAACCTTATTAAAGCAAGTATTCAATACGTATTTAACTTTTTGTAATAACACCGCTATTGTCAGATATGTAATGTTCTCTACATTTCAGAGTGTTATTTACACAACATTTTATTACGTTTTCTATAGGCAGGTAGTAATAATAAAATTTTACCTAGCTAACTTAAATTCGGGTTGTAAGGGTTAAATACAATTTAATAAAATTAGAATTAAAAATAAACTAAGAAACCATTTCCCCGAGAATGAAGTCATGGATACCAGCTAGTGTGAAATATAACGTGTAATTTATACGTTATAAAAGAAAGAAACTGGTTGCTAAATACATTTTTTTTACATTAAAACAAGCGTTCAAACAGATGTCTTTTTTTATAAAACTCACATAATCATTTCTGTCGAAATAAAATAAATGGAATTAAAAACAAGTTTTTTCAAGTAAACAGTTCTTTCAAACAAATTTTATTATTGTTTTTTTCATTTTGTATCCATTATTGACGCTAAATGCCTACAAAATAAGATGGAAAAAGATAAATTACTAATTTCAAAAATCTAGCTCTACCTTATGGTTTCGCTCGTGTCTATATAAGTTTGACCTCTCACTCGTGAAAAGTACTTTCTTCTGGATGTACATTTATGCAAAATTATGTTATGTTGATCGATTGAACAGTTAGAGCTTGGTAATGTACATAACAAGCAGCATCAATAAATGTTAATTATAAAACAAGAATGTTCTCATTCTCTTAATAAACTCCATGAGAATTAATAAAACCGGAGCTTTCAACACCACAACCGTTCCTTCACCTTTCAACTAAAGCTAAATCTCACTCGACATCTCGAGTCGTCACTCTTATCAGGGCTGTCGCATCTGATGACAGCCGACCCTGAGCCGAGAAGACTTGTATAAGATTAATTGCGCCTACCATCTGCGTCGATAAGTTGTTGACATGTAGAACTGGATTCTATAAGGGTTTCGCCACACGAGACATTTATAAAAGTAACGACTCATATAGGAAGAAAACTTTCATCATTGGTAAAACGTATCGCCTTGCCGCGCCGTTGCGAAATAATCGCCTAATCACTCATCTCACTTTAGCTTTGACTTGGAAGATAAATCAACACATATTTATATAATGCGAGGTATTTTTTTTAATACGTTAAAGGAGGTTAATTGTTTTTTGTATATTACTTTGGCACTTCTGTAGGCTTATATGAATGATAAATAAAAAGCGAGGTTTTTCAATTGATTGTTTATTTATTTATTAACTTTTACCCGTGGCCTCGCTCCTGTTAATGTAATGTTTCTAGATGAAATATATCCTATGATCTCTTCCCTACTTCTGACAATGTTTATGCAAAATTTTACGATAATCTGTTGAATAGTTAAAGTGTGAAGGCATAACAAACAAAGAAATTCACATTCGCACTCTACTTCTTTTAATATATAACACAATCTTATAACACATACAAAACCCATGATATAAATGTAAGATCATATTTATTAACTAACAATAATAAAGAACAAACCAAACTTCAGACATCACTGACATAATTTTAAATACATTCGACCATAGATCATTGATTTTTTTAAGTTTGAACTTTATTAGGGTTCTTTTGTCAACTTCTATAATCAAAGGTTTTTGTCATGGTTACTCAGTTATTATAATAATATTTGTGTGTTATAATATAATTGTTGAATGAAAAGGGGTAATTGGAACGTAAGAGTATAATAATTCATACAGTCGAGCATAGCAACCTCCTTCACAACCTTTTTTGAAGTCCTTTATTGACAGATGTCAAAATGTCTTTTTAATTGACATGTATGTATATGTTGTGTAAAATTGAAGCAGTAGTGTGAGTAATGCATATTTTAATTAATTTAATGTACTTCTAATGCATTTTATATAAAATAAATAGGTTTCTGCACTTCTCCTCCATATAAACTTTAACTATGCCAAATTTCACGTTCATCCGTTCGCGCAATTCTATTAAAAAGGGGTACAAAGTTTAGGCGTATTAATATATATGATATCATCACCCTATCTCCCATATCCTACCTAGGTAATTTTGGTATAATGCGTTCGTCGCTTTCACTCTCCCCTTTCAACTGATATCAATGTTATTCTACTTTCATACAAATATCATTCTTCATATAATCCATCCATAACTTCTTCGGTCTTCCACTACTCTTATATATACCAATCTCCAAAGTAAGCACTCTCTAACTATACAATTCTCATATCTCGTGATTTGCCCGTACCTCGCGAATCTATTATTCCTCAGCTTCTCTGTTACTGTTACAATTTTTGTACTCCGTCAGATGTACTGGTTTTATAATCCTATTCAGTCTAGTTACACAACACCCTCACCTTAATATTCGTCTTACCTTCATCCGTCCCTTTGGAACCTGTCAGATTAATACATCATTAAAGGTCTCATTATTATATAATACTATTTTTATTATAATCATATATATGCTATGTAATACATAATTAACATAAATCATCATTCATCATATATAATTTAAAATCACACACAAATACACATATATGTTTATATATGAATATATTTTATATCTCCTCTGATATGAAACACGCTATAAATTTATGTATATTTCTATTACTGACTTGAATATAGTTATCGGAATCACGAAAACTTGACAGACAATTGTTATCCAAATTCATGGTGTCACTTTTAAGTGTCGGTGTGCGCGCACCGTAAAGTTCACTCATATTTTTTCCTAAACGCGTCAAAATAAGTAGAACTTCAAAATAAAAGAGCATAAAAATCTGTGACACTAAAACCCGAGTATTGAGAAAAACTGCAATCGGTTAACCGCAGCGGAAATGAACGCTTAGTGTGGTAGAGCCCTAAGCAACTCGGGCTAGTTCGGCAACGGTATAGCGTTTCCTCTCATTATAATTTTTATGTGACCTCCGCAGGTTCTTCGCCGGAAGCCGTTCCTCACCGACATCGGTCACTTCCTGCAAAAATTTAACATTTACACCAACTTCTACGACTACAGTGGTAGGATATTATATAAAAAAATAATCGGTGTGATTCGTAAAGTAATTTATTATTGAAACATAGTATATATAAAATTTATTTATAGAACGAATCAAATGACCAATGGAAATAAATGTTTATCATATTGTGAGAATATAATCATAGTTAGCTAAAAGCAATATTAGAATGACACCGATGTTTCTAAATATTTGATATTTTGGTGCCAAACCCACATAATTTTATTCTAAAATGTTTGCACATTATAAATATTCAAACAAATATTATTAGGTTAAAAATTCAACAATATTATTGACATTTACATTTAATCGTAATGTTTCGGTATTTCAATCTTTTAAAATTAATATCATCCATAAATTCAAATCGACTTTATAGAAGAAACTATAGTCCATATATAGTCCAACAACATTTTTTTTATGTCAAAAGAAGGCAAACGAACAGGTCATATGGGTCATCTGATGTTAAGTTATCACCATCGTCCATAGACACTAGCAACACTAGGGGAGTCGCAAGTGCGTTGCAAGCCTGTGTATGGGGGAGGGGTAGGGCAAGGAGAAAGGGGAAGGAAAAGGGGGACAGGAGGTGGGCCTCCGGAGCTCTCACTGACCGAAAGAAACGCAACAATGCAACATTAATATACACAATACACATGATCAATACACCACGCTGGTTATAACGCTTTTTCTCAAAGCTTCATAATACGGAGACACGCACACATACACACTGAAAATTATTACACACGTACAACGATGAGATCAGAGCAAACATTAGGTAGTGCTATATACAATGAAGAAAAGGCCAAATTTATGAAACACTATATAATGTATTCTATCTCATTCTCTCGCACATTAAATCTTATAGATGGTATATGTTTGTCTCTTTTCGATATCGATTTTTCCTTTCGTAGTGTTTCAAATCACGACAGGGTTAAAGATTACTTCAAGAAGAAAACAAATATCGAGGATAAGAATTATTTTAGTGGTAAACATTTCATAACGGAATCTGTAATATATAGTTGCGCTTTTAAATTCAACCAGATCTTGATAACAAATAGATTTATTAATTCTCGGTTCGATTCCATACATATTCAGTTCCACTAACATATGATATCGGTATTCGTTCCTTTATAACTCACTCGGAAAACACTTTTAGATTATATCTATTCGAAACACTCACATTCCACTAAATCGTAACGTACGTGTCACTCAAATATCATTGTAATAAAATACTAAATTTACTAAAACATCTATACCACATTTCGATATGTATCACCAATACATCGTACGAATGATATACGCGTAGGCGAAACTCACTCTGCATCTTTTAAATCCTTAACAGAATTCAACGTCTGTGGTCCAAATGAACTCCGTGTTATCATTGTAGTCGGTTACATTCCGTCGTTTACAAGAAATAAACCCATTTACATCGCCTACGTGTCCCTAACTATAAAGTATTAGATGTCTCCACAAAATGTATCAATTTATAATAATTCTCTTATAATACAAAGTAATATCGAAGCCCACCGTGCGCATCTCAGTGTTCAATGGAATAAAATATTAATAAATTGTTTACGTTCCGACAATGGAGCGGAAAAGTTTTAGATAACTTATAAGATTGGTGTTAGTAATTTGATATTTTTTCAATTGATGTATGTCTGTACTTTAATATGTTTTAGATGAGTAAAGCTAAACATATTGTTGCAACTTACTATAACGATCCGAGTGTATGAGACACACGTAGATATTTTTGTTAGCTGGCAACATTAACAATGTCAAACATCTTTCGTGGCAGCTCGAACGAAAGACAATCTTCGCGTCGCAGACATATTTGTTAAAATTTGAGTACAAAATATACAGTTCATTTTCTTATGTGGCTTTAATTTTAATGGATTCAAATCAGCGAGCTACATAATTTGGTCCTTCGAGCCGGATCTGAACGAACGACCTATGAATTTTCAACTATTCACAAAAATGTCAAAATATACAATATATATGCTATGTTAATATGATTCTCATATTCTCAAGATCGTTCTAGTCATTAAAATGTCATGCTTAAGTTTTTATACCAAAGCAAATTTTATTACCGTATTAAACTTGTCCCAAAATATTACGTGTTACAAATTACAAACATGAACGGAGATATATTTAATTACATTTTACGGACATATTTAATTATGTATGTTATAATTAGTAGTATTTAAAACATCTGTTTAATAGTGTGAAGTTGTCTTTTGTCTTTTATACTAAAAAGTTAAGAACATATTTGTTTTTTTTTTCGAGCCTAATTAATCTAATAAGTAAAAAAGTCGAGTTAGTCGTAAGTGAAAACTCAAAACAATGCAATAACTTTATGCTTTTTTGAATTTTTAGATCAATTACAGTCTGAATTATTTAAATTTCGTCATTTGTACATTGAAATTATTAATTTTGATTATTAATTAATTAAAAATATGTCGGACTGCACAGATTCAATACAAAATGTCACTATTAGATGCACACTGGCCGTTATACTACGCATCGCTATTCTGATACAAATGTTATACATCACGAGCATGTCGGCGTTATCAGTAACGTTCAGTGACGCGAAAACGCAAAATTTTACCCATTCATCAATTCAAACACGCATATGATACAGTATATACGATGTCTGATACAAGCGTAATACGGCACGAGCATGTAGAGCTCATCGGTGACGCTTCACTAGTATGTCAAAATTATCGGTGACGCGAACCCGCAAGTCTTTATTCAAATCAAATATACTTTATTCAGTTTAGGCACATATGAACGTCAAAACTACCACCGGTTCGGAAAACAACCCAGTCATCGGCAAGAAACTCAATCGGGTACATCTTTTTAACATATATATATCCAATACATTATACAATCGTTTTAATTGGATGCACAGAGAGGAGTCAATTCCAGACATCACAATTGTTCACATATTGATCCACTCTATAATAGCCTTTTGATACCAAACCCCGCTTGACGTGGCCCTTAAACTTACAGTCCGGCAAATCGGTAACATGCTTTGGGACTTTATTGTAAAACCCAACACTATTACCTAAAAAACTATTACTGGTTCTGTTAAGTCTAAAACATGGTCTGAAGTCTAAGTCTTTCCCGTACCAAATAACTTTTTTTATTTTTAAATCTGTAAACGCAGCTAAGGAGGTTTTCACTTCAAAAAACAAATAAAACATCTCATACTTAGCTAATTTCTAGAACTACAACTAAGATTAACAATTAATTTTTGCATTTAATAGCCTATTGTCTATTTAATGAGGACATTTTTATTTTGTATATATAATACAATCTTTATATATTTAATTTAATCTTCATGACGCTCTTTCCTGCGCCGCATCACAAGGCCCGCCGGCATTATGATTTCGTTATCGCTCAACGTAGTTGCAAGCGTACACTTTGTACAGTAATTGATGCGCACCTAAGTGCCGTGGCATGATATTAAATACTTCATTACCTACATCAATAAAAAGATATAAAAACCAAAAATAACTTTTTTTCTGCCTCGCAGTTCCAGAGATCGCTGCGTTCAAACAGACATAAAAACGATCTCTTATACAATTATATCCTGTAGAAACCCAGATAACACATAATAAATTAAAACAAGATATTAAATCTCTCAATAAATAAAGTTAACTTTTACTCATTAAATGAGCACATAAAGCCTATCACAAGCATCGAGTATCACATTTGAGATACATTATATATTATCTTACAATGGATCCGAAAGAAATGTTATTTATTATATATAGTAACTAACTGCTTCGTTCACACTACACATCAACAAGATTTATGTGACACTATGTGACACGGGTATGCAATAGTGACAGCTTAGCGAGAACATACTGCGAATTATGTAAAGTTGAATTAATATAGATGACCTATACGCGCACTGATAGTCAAGAAGGTCGTAGTTTTTTATTATCAAGGCTCCGTTTGTTGATTTGCCAGTATCAAAAAGTTTTAAACGAGTTGTCAAATAGAAAATCATTTTTAATTTAATTTTTGACAACTAGTCTTCTAGGTTATTTCTGTCTTTATCGAGTAGGTAATACTATCACAAGTGTCTTGTGATAATTTCAATGTTCTAAAAAGACGGTGGCTCCCTTATTAAAGCTTTCCATGGAGTTTTTACGTCATCTGAGAATTCATTTCGTGGTATTTTTTCCCATCCACTTTACTTAAGCACAATAACTGAACTATATTACGTAAAATACCGCAAATATTACAAAATATAGAGTACAAATAACACAAGATTATGAATAACATAAAAACCACTAAATGACAAACTAAGAAAGAAATATTTATTGTCATAGTAATAAAAGTGTACAAAAAACTTAGTACGTGTAACTGTCACACGCGATTTAACTAAAACTTTTAAATATTTTTGATTTTGTCTTTAAAAAGTTTATAAACAAATAAATCGAAAACATTAAAAAAAATATGAAATTGAATAATAATAAAAATCATACAATAGAATTAATTATGTATATATGAGCGCGTGACCGTGCTGCCATCTGGTTTCAATGTAAATAAGTAACAAATTAAATCAAAGCTTCATTATAGCCATTTATCAGCTAATTCGGAACTTAAATAACACTGGAAATATTATTAGCAACTCTTTGTTATAAACTAAATCAAATATAGAAAAGTAGGAACAGATTACTATGAGAAGTAACGAATTGGATTAATTATGATTTAGAAGAAGTGTTGGTTATATTTCATTATTATCTAACCGGATGGTACAGAAACGTGACGCCATATTGCCGTAACGGACTTCCGTTGCATTGTTGTCCAGTTACCTCCTAGTCGCGCCTAAAGAAGTTTTACTTCAAAAACCCTTAGACATAAAAAGTAAATCTATGACAAGAAACCTGGCTTTAGCGTATTGCCGCCTCTAAAAGTGGCTCTGGTTTTCAGCCAGGCCTCAAATTTTCCGACAACAACGCAAGTGTACATCACTCACTTCGTGCTGGAATCATAACCATAAAATAAGCTTAAAATACATATATAGCTATATATATATATATATATATATATATATAAATAAGTACATTATTTAAAAAAATAAATACATGAAAAAAGTAATAATAACAGAAAACAAGGAAAAATGTTGTTATATAATATTATGTTATGCAATCATGTCGACATGTTGTGTAACATCCCTCCAAAAATTCCAAATGAAAAATATAGTATTCTCTTTGTCGAGTTTACATACAAAACTTTTTGTATTTAGTGATTTATAGAAAAGACAAAGTAACTTTTGAGGTACTACAAGTGCAGTTAGCACTAAGTCCAAGAGTCACGCACGTTCGCTATAAATAACTCAGTAGTCGCATTACGTCGTTTAAAGCGCAAGATTTCCGCATTTTTTTATCCATTGAATATCTAAAATAGTGTTTTAAATGGAAATTTGTCACGATTATCATTCTATTTCATTTATGCTTATCAACAACTAATTAAATATATATAAGTAAGATAAAATATATTTTTTTATCCATTAATTTTTTGTTAACACCAAATTCTGTACCGTTCGACCAAACGTCGACCAAACGATTAAAGCCCACTGCGTTTTATGCAACCCAAAAAAGCATATCCATTTTTCTATGACTCTTCTATTTATTACAACAGATAATAATTACAACAAATAATAATAGCAACAGATAATAACAAAAAACAAGTACAGATTAAAAAAGACGCGCGCCGTCACGTAAAAAGGATAAAGGTTAAATAGTTTTTATTTATTTTCAACCGTTATATATACTTTCAGTACAGATTATGTGGTTATTAGAACGTGCGGCTTTATGCCTGACTAGCTGACCCGTACCCACTTCGCTGGGCGGTAAACATTTATAAAAAACTACTTTTTCTGACATAAATATGAAACTTAGATATATGCTGTCGCTGACTTTTTTGTAGGCATTATCAAGCTTTATTTTTTTTTCTAGAATTCAATCATATATCTATCATCGTTAAGGCAGCGTTTGTAAGAAACGTTTTCGTCCGTCAATTTTTTATCCGACTTACTTTACAATTCCGACTACCACAAAAAAGTCTTTTCATTTTTCGAGTTCATATATAGCCTATATACCTACCAAAAACGTGGCTTTCTATTGGTACAAATATATTCAAATTCGGTTTAGTAGTTCCTGAGATTACCCCCTACAACCTCGCAAACTTTACCTCTTATAATATTAGTATAGAAGTATAGATAATAATTTCTTCTAGGCAACATTTGTATGGTGGATACGTTCCAAAGAATAGATTCAGGGATATTTTGGGAGTAGTAAGAACTAGAAAACAAATAGAAACGACATAAATTATAACTTCAATCATATAAATTATAACATCCATATATATGTACTATATAATATACACAATGTATGATATTACTACACTTGACATACACATATATACAGTCAATTATATGCAAGGAATTATCCTTCGTCACTTCTGCGGAGTTTTATATTGTAGGTGGAATATCCAGTATTCATTGCATGTTAATGAGGCTGATCAAATTAATATCGACATCCATTCAATCATTTGCTGAGGCGTAGGTAGATTACTTTAATCATGTGATATACAGATTTTTTGTCTATTAATATTTTTTACACATGAGATAAAGTACTTTCCACCTGTTAATGAGATTAGCATTATTTAGGCGTGTGATAGATCTAAGATAAGAATCGGAAAAAATAGCCTATCGCCATCCTAACTAATATTATAAATGCGTAAATGAGTTTGTTTGTTTGCGCCTATACAACGCCTTACCTAATGTAATTAGTTAAAAAGAACGATGCAGACAGTTTGTCAGTCACTTTGTCACCCAGAAAAATAAAGTACTGCTCCCAGAGGATCGTTTATATTTAAATTACCGCGAGCAGAGCCGTGAGTAAAAACTAGTCATTTTATAAACAAAGTCATAACTTGTCATTCGCGAAATTGCCTAAATAGGCAGAGGCCATATGGAAAAAAATACGGTCATGTGTATAATATATATATAGTTGAATGTTTATATATACACACAGGGCGGCCACAGTTAACCTGAAAGTAACATCTCTCGTTCACCTCTAACCAAAAAAAAAAATACAACACAAGAAAAACAAAACACAGAATCTCGGATTTGACACATCTAATTTTTTTTATTGTCATTTTTACCGCATTACATCAAGATAAGCGATCCCGTACAAAAAATACACCGCTACCGTCGAGTCTTAGTACTAAAAACTTGAGCTACAGATGTTCACGTTGTTTTCACATCGACGTCTCGTTTCTTACCACGAAAAACGGCTGTTTCACACCTCGACCGTACATTAATCTGGGAGATCGCGTGCGCTGATTGGGACGAGACGCTGTGTGTATTCGCCAGGACCGACCTGTCTGATCACAGGGGCCGCCGAGATGTTATCACACAGGTCGAAATGCTTTGAAGGTTAAATATATTTTATTGCTTTTTATTAGGGGTAATTTCGTTCTTATAAATCTTAATATTGAAGCGAAGTTTCATTTTTTTAAATATCGTAGTAGGCAAACGAACACCAAGTAAAGTTAAGTGATCACCACCGTCCATAAATACTCGCAACACCAGGGGAGTCGCAAGTACTTTTCCAGACTGTGTTTAGGGTAGGATGGAGTGGAAGAGGGGAAAAGAGGTGGTCCTCCGGCGCTCTCACTGACCGGACGAAACGCAACAATGCAAGCACTGTTACTTCACGTTGGTTTTCTGTGAGAGGGTGGTACTACACCGGGCGAGCTGACCCATTCATGCGGAAAACAGTAATAGCTTCAGCGTGGCTGTACCATCTATTAAAATCCAAGAAATAAAGCGCAATAACTATAACAAAAATAAAAGAATACTTTAATATCTGGAACTATCAGTGAGATTTGAGTAAAAGTTACACCGTTTTATAGCTTAGTTATTGAAAAAGGTTGTAGACTGTCAATTATCACGGTATGGTGGTTAGGGCTGGAACAATTATCATACAAAATGCAGGTAAAAAAGTACACTAACCGTGAGCAAAGTCTAATAATAGTGCAACTGGATAGTGTGATGTGACAAGGAATGTCGGGAACCGAGCAGAGGTTCATCACTCAATGAAAACCAACCATGACAATAAGAGCCGAACTATAAACGCCTATGTTAACAAGGTACCCATACCTCATGGCGCAGCTATGTGGTCGACTCCCCGTGCAACAATCATGCTTTATATGGATATTTTTGTCACGCAATTTTCTTCTAATTAAACGTGATTGAACCCGCTGTTAAGTTAAAGTATTTTACTTTCTTTTTTATTATTCTATTTTTATACAATCTTATAGTATATTAAAATATATTATTTTAAATGTATACATTTTTAGAGATTTCTCAAGGTAGAGATATATGATGTGTACATCTAAAAAATTCCCAATTCTAGTGTAAGCGTAAGTCAGTCGGTGGTTAAACCGGATTATATGCACTTAGCGGACGACATCGCGACACTTGGCATTCTTAGTACTAGAGTTGTAATTGTTATGGGGGTTATGCGACATTTTTAACATTAAACATAAGATTACAGATGATACGGCACCTGGAACAGCTACCTGGTAAAACTTTATTACGTAATAATTTCATTGTAACTTTTGCGTTCTATTTTTATGGCACTTACATTTTAATAAACATTTTTCATCTTGAACCTGATATACACTTTTCAGAACAAGAAATTTCGTATCAACGTTCATACAATAGACTATTTTTTATAACAAACAATTACGACAGAGTAATATTATATTTTTTCGGTGTAATTTATTGACTGAGGCTAGTCTCCAACAACACAGAATACTTGAACAAGTTAATATTTCGTTTAACCAACTTATGTTTTTAACCGGATGCGGCCTTAAGTTGCAGTGATAATAAACACTACTATTGACACTATAGAACGCGAATTCATTTAACTTTATGTGATAAACATAATTATCATTTATGTATTTTGATATTTTATATCTCTTCATGCTGAATATGTACATATGTATATAAGTATATCAGCTGTTTAGCATTCATAATTCTTTTTTTTTATAATTGCATGGCAAAATGACTGTACTGTGCCTGATGGTAAGCACAGTACAATCCAAAAACAATGGCGACCACCGAGTGACACACTATCCATTGCCGATCGCCGCTGTCATGCCGACCTGGAAAAAGCTGGATATGCACAAGCTGATCCCGAAACGCGACCCGCAGAAGCGATTCACTATGACGGGCTTTTTCACCATATGCATGGTGGTTGTGACCCTGTCGGGATCCAAAACCCTACCATTCCGCTTTCGCCATTGCCTCGTTCGTTACTCAGCAGGGTGCACCACGTGCAGGTGAGGTTGGCGTGGGTGTCTCAAGTCTTAAGATGTTATGCGACACCCCTTACACCCCAAAAATAAACTTTCTTTGAAATTAAATGGCCTTAATATTGTATATATATTATTATTTTTTCGAACTAATTAACGCTATTAACCTGACGAGCCTTCCACGTTCATAGGACTAAAATACCTTACAATAAATTAAATCATTTGTAAGGTAATCGAATACTGACAAATATAAAATAAGAATTACTAACTTGATGTCTAAAGAAATGAAGATATAACTGAAATACTTTTCCGTCCAAGCAAAAGATTTTATAACAACCAGACTAAAAAAGTTCGAGTCCGAAAAACGACAACTGAACGAACTTACGAGCAAGAAAACGTAATCACGGCGTTTTTCACGAGTGAGCACAAAAGTTAATCAAAGCATTGTATGTCGATTTGTTACAGGTGAAGGAGGCGGCGGGGGCGGGGGCGGAGGCGCGGCGCAGAGGTGCGCGCGCGATGCAGCGGTGTCGCCCGCGCACGCGCCGACGCCGACGTCGACGCCAGCGCCGCCCGCGCAGCCCCAACCCCACATCAAGAGCGAAAGGCTCAGTCCACACGATTCAAACGCTTCTAGGTACATTCACATGACTTATTTTTTTAAGTTTATATATTTGGAAAACTAAAAGCCATTACAATACAATCACTTGCGTTACAACCACATATTATAAAACGAAGTTCTCTGCCGCGTTTGTCTGTCTGTCTGTTCGCGATGAACTCAAAAACTACTAGACGGATTCTCACGCAATTTTCACCAGTAGATATAGTGATTCATGAGGTAGGTATTGGTAATTTGTCAAGTTTGTTACCAGCCAATTAGTTGTGAATCCGTATAGCCATGTTTATTTCATTACACTTTTTAGCTAAAAACTCCCCCTTAGTGTAGAATTCGAACCCATGTTCTTCTGAACTAACGTGCAATTCATGAACCGCCATTAACAAAACATATTCATAATCATGTCAATTTTGTTTCAATGTACATGATACGTTTGGTACATATTTTAATATATTACTGTTTATGGGAAACTCCAACACGCGATTCATAGTCAAAATAATGATTACTTGTAATAATTATAGCGATAAATAATTAACAAATACACATATTCATACAGACCGAGAACTAATGTTGATTTTCATCACATGAGTAGTCTATTCTGCATTAAAAACATGTAACACGGTTGTCCAAAATATATTGTAGTATTATGTAATATAGATCAGATAGAAACCTTAACTCCAAGGTTTCATCAGCCTGTTAGAGGCCTAGTGCAGGGCCATACGCCTCTTCCCGAAGGAATCACCACGCTAGCCCACGACGTATTGGCGATTTGAGACTCCGAAGAATCAACAGTTCTATATTTTTGGCACATACGGTGGTACTGCAAGAACATTTCTCAGGTTTAGATTTTCTCGCGGTGTTTTCCTTCACCGCTAGTCGATAGTGCTACCAATTTAATTTATTAAACTAAGCGTTAGAAATAACATATAGTCAATATTAGGTCACGCAGCGTGACGCCGTCCACGTCATCATACCCGGGCACGCCGCCCGAGCGCGGCAGCCCGCACGCGCCCGCCCAACCAGCTCCCTCGCACCCGCCCCGGAATTACTCAGACATCATGCGCTCCCTCGCTGCAAGATACAACACACATCACAATAACGAGTGAGTATAAACATGCTTTCAACGTGAACATTTTCATTTGGCATTTTAAGCCTAGTTAAAAAGGTGCTAAGAAATGAAATCTGCCACCCATAAGGCTAACAGTAACGTATATCTAGGGATTTTAATTTAAGACTTGTAAAAATAACGTAAAAATATTACAGCAGAAGCTTTCGTTGAATTATAAAATATGGCATAACACTTGTTTCACTACCTTCAGTTCTTAAAACATATAGCAAGTCACTTACATAAAAGTCCGACATTATCATATGTGACCGATTGACAAGCGGCCGTTTGAGAATCGGTAAAACAATCATTACTAATAATATCCATCAGTAAGGTTCCCACTGATGAAACAAAGGCTTCTTCCCAAGGGCAGACCTACGCAGAACCTCCGCAGAAATATATTATAAGAAAATTTCATAGATTCAGGTTTTTCAGAGATAGTCTTCCAATTTAAATTAATAAATGTACAAAAATTCTGGAAAAATCTTCATTGTTAGATATTCTACTGATGAAACTACTTTACCACGAAGATGAAAGTCGATGACAATATGTTTTATTTAAAATGTATATACTTGAGTATACATCAGCGTTTTAACGCCAAGGGTTGATTTGTTTTACTATAGTTTATCCTAAGTATATCCTTACTTAATCTCTTCAAAGCCAACAGCTCTGGTTAATGCGTTTACTAAACACGCCGCTGTTAATGACTGTACTCAGCACAACAGATATGCTCTTTCAACTATCACCGATTGTACGTAAAGAACTAAAAGGTCTCTAGAACTGGATCGGCTACTTAAAACATTTTGATAATGTGAAATAAAATTAACAGTTCCTACGTACCTAGAAAATGTAACAGAAAATTGTAATTAATTTAAAATGACCATTATTTGTAATTTTACTAATTCTAACCTACTTCACGTCTTTTAGAAGATATTATATAATCTAGGAAAACCTTAAATTCAGCAAATATACACAAAACACACACACAACTATTATAATATAAAGTATAGTTACTATTATATAAATAATAGTTATTAGATATTATTACTAACACATACTCGTAACTTCATCCGTTTTTGTAATGCCTTAACATTATATTTTATTTACATAGGAAAAAAAAATTGATAACAACAATGAAGTGTAAAAATATATATAACAAAAGTGGACTTTAAAATATAATATTATAAATTACAGATGGAGATTTTAAATCTTCAAATAAGTATTCCTCTTCGACATTAGCACTGGTTTTACTCACCCTAGTTAACAACAAAACTGTGTACATATTTTAGCTGTATAGATAAATAAATTACAGAGCTTGACATTGCATCTCGGATTGCCAAAGCAAAGGGCGCTTTCACGTGTCTTAGGCCCGTATGGCAAGCCAAGTACCTCTCTAGAAGAGTGAAACTGAAAATATTCAAGTCCAACGTCAAGTCAGTCTTGCTGTATGGGTGTGAGACCTGGAAGGCTACCGTAGATCTCGCACACCAGCTCCAAGTTTTCGTTAACCGCAGTCCACGTCATATATTGAGAATCTTCTGGCCAGAGACAATCAGCAATGTAGATTTGTGGAAAATGTGCCATGAAGATCCCATAGAACATCAAGTGCGACGTCGAAAATGGACCTGGATCGGCCACACTTTGCGAAGGGACAACAGCCATATCCCTAATCAGGTATTGGACTGGAATCCCCAAGGCAGGCGGAAACGTGGTCGTCCTAGACAAACCTGGCGAAGATCTGTGCTTGCAGAGTGTGCGAAAATGGGGCTTGCTTGGAGTGAGGTGAAGCGTTAAGCCATCGACAGATCGAGATGGAGAAGCATTGTGTCTGCCCTCTGCCCCGACAATTTGGGGACATACGATCCCAAGAGAGAGAGAGAGATAGATAAATTACATCGAAGATTTTATTTTCATGGTTCACTTACATCTTATCTATCGGCTCTATCGGAAACGTAGCGCAACTTAAATCGGTAGCATATAAAACGAAGCGATTAATTCGCATTTAAAAGTCTAGAACCTCATACCAGGATCTCCTAATCGATTTATAGTACTGTTAGATTCTGTAAAAACTGAATGATGATTTTAAATAACTTTATTTAACCCCTGATTTTGATGTTTAAGTATAGGTAATCAGAATAAAAGTTATATGTAAATGACAATACAATAGAATCTTATCAGTTAGTTTTGCTAAAATTGTCGGTAGAAAAAATGCTTTAATAAAATTAACTTGTTCAGTTGTAATAAGCAGTTAAAAAAGAATTTAATTTATTGACACAGTGTCTTATTCAGTCTTAATGTGTTGCGTAATTGATAATTGTTTATTAAAACTTATATATAATAAATATATTCCGTTAATGCCGTGGTTCCATAACATCAAATAAATACAAATCGAGTTATGTTTTCAAGGTCAACGTTCTTTGGACAAGGTTGATATTTCACAGGATACACATTATTTACAGGACCTTCGCTTTCAGAAACTTTTTTGTGTTTTCGTTATTTACTCTATCTTGCAAGAGAATCACACTGTTGTTTTTAATGGGATTTTTTATTAGGATTTATTTAAAAACCACTTTAACAGTCAGTTCCCCTCGGCAGCGGCTCAAGCCTAGGTCCGTTCGCTCGGCATAGAGCCCTTGAGTACGCTGCTCGCGTGATACAGTGACACAAAATCTTACATCACTGCGAGAACATTACACATATCACCTCCACACACGTGCACGCATACACGCTTACACATACAAGTGGAAGGGTTTTATTTTTTCCCTTATAAAACTGAAATAGTTTAGAATATTATCCGATACGAAATATATATAACAGCCAAAGCCGAGGTGTGTCGCGCACCCTTGAGCTGGTTGTCAAATTAAAATCGGCTGAGTGCCTTAAGCGCTCGCCTTAGTAGTGCGATGAAGATGGTAAGACCTTGCTTGGTCAATAGCGTAGAAAGTTCGAAAAAAAAACAGTCATCACCTGTTAGAATATTCAATTTAAACAAATACAAGATACGGGGAATATAATAATTCATGAGTTTAAATATCTTATATTCAAAGCTTCATGAAAAAGTTATTGTTAAAAGCTTGTTACCGAATTTTCACTGCTGCATTTTTCACACGGTCCGTGTCACAACACGACGCGACCCGCGGTTCACCGACCGACGGACTAGTGATGCCCAAACCAATTAGCATATTAATCGATTCGATAACTTACGTTTAGTCGACAAATTTACATGATTCGTGAGAACCGATGCTCTCCGCGTGAACTTATGTTATATTAATGAATTGCTCATCCATCGAAATGCGGTCGGTGACCTTTGCCAGTTTTAATTATTTCCACGACAGGCGACCAGACGCCTTGTCGTGTTTTAAAGCATAAGAAGTACGTGAGCATAAATTAAAAAATTTATTGGACACCTGTGACATTAATATTAGTAAAACTTCTCATCGATACCTATTCAAACTAGCAATATATCGAAATCGCTTCCATTGAAAAGATAATCATGACAATTTATTATATCAAATCGATGATATATCGTGAAAGCATATTTTGTTAATATTTTTGTAATTATGAATTCAAATAAATCATCGTGTCAACAAGATAAATCTAATAACATTTCCGCATAAATAAATAATTCACATTGAAACAGTGAATAGCCGTTTTAATAATTAAAGAATAGAGATGTCAACGGTCAAAACTGGTATAATTGACTTTCCAACATTTTCGGTCAGATTGTTTTAGAAAACCATTAACAATGTTTCAAGTATTTACGAGTCAGTTTAGATTTTTATATTAAAATTTTTATGTGTATTTTAACAAAAACCCAATTAGCACCGACGTTCTATCGTTAAGTTGAAAACGATTTATGATAATTAAAAGTCAATAAATTCGTATTTGGTACATAATTTTCCTTATATTAGTCAGTCTAGTAAATATCTACTTCATTAATTGCTATTTTAATATTCCGATAACTGAGTACTTTAT
Source organism: Antheraea pernyi (assembly GCA_015888305.1). NCBI lineage: Eukaryota > Metazoa > Arthropoda > Insecta > Lepidoptera > Saturniidae > Antheraea > Antheraea pernyi. The sequence continues at coordinate 127,577 of MU159115.1, read as the reverse complement.
AGAAAACACCGTATAAAGTTGTTGGCGACGCAGCATAAAATTTAGCGAAATATAAACATGTGTTGGTGCGCACATACCAATATTGGTCTGACGCCATATAAGGCACTGTGAGGACAATTCTAGTGTACCCAATTTTTTGTGTTAATTTGTGTTTTTCATGAAAAAAGAGTTCCGATCTGGACGCGGTAGCGTACGCACGTGCGCTCCGTGTTTTTTTCGTAACTTACACCGACCCACGTGTTTGAGTGAGATCTTTTGTTTTCGCTTACGCACCTACCTGCTATTTCCTTTGTTGTTTTTTTTCTGTGTTTTCGTGTGCTGTTCACAGGTCCGAAGCGAAGCAGAGCAAGCGGAGTAAGTTTTTATAATTTATTTTGCTTCTTTTGCTTTTATCTAACTGTTATTTTCTGTGTTCTAGAACAAGGTGTCAATCGTTCGTTCGAGTGTCAATCCACGTCAATCGTATAGGCGGCCGCAAGGCCGGGCTTTGTTACTTTTCGGAGTGACAAAGAGTGCACTTTTCGGTGCGCCTGTAAACCGCACTTTTCAGTGCCTGAAATCGTACTTATCAGTCCGCGTCGAGTCTCCGTAAGGCGTTCAAGAAAGAAGTGTTAGGGCTTCCCCCCTAGGCTTCGTAGGTTCATCTGTGAGGCATTGCACTTCGCCCACAGCTCTTTTGGTCCGGACTCGGGATAGTCCCGTAAAAACCGTTAAGGCGTGCCCCCCTGCCCCTCAGGCGGGGAGGTTGTTCCGCGTCCCCCTCAATCCACCGGTATGGATCGCAAAGACTATTTAGATAGGTTATGCGCCGCTCTTATAGCGAACGGATGCGACGAAACGTCGCTTAGCTCGGTCTACGAAAGGTTTGTTTCCGAGTCCTCCGAGGACTCGCAATGTACGCCCCGCGTGGCGACTTCGAACGCGTTTGCGGCTCTCGAGTCCGACTCGGAGTCGTCTTTAGATTCGCCGGATTCGCCGCTGAATCCGACGGATCGAGGCCGCGCACCCGCGCAAAGCTCCAGCTCAGATCCCGGTTCCGAGATGGAGCT